>PVLA01010289.1:0-64907 GCA_004027455.1 Hydrochoerus hydrochaeris
CTGGCCCTAAGCCTGGGGCGCTTCCTGCTTGGGGCTGGGGGTGGCTGCCAAAGGTTAGCAAATATATATTCCAGCTTCTAAAAAATAAAGCGGATTCAGATTCACTCACAGACTGGTGTGCAGTGTTTTCTGTCTCTCACTCGCCGACTCCCTGTCCACCTTTGGGAAACCCTAGCCCTGCCGCAGCTGGACTCCGGCAATGAGGCACTATCTCAAAATAAAATGTAAAAAGAGGGCTGCTGGATTAGAAGATGCAAGCACAACTACAAAGACACTCAGCCACCTGATATTTGACAAAGGGGCTAAGTATGTCCACTGGAAGAAGGATAGTCTCTTTAATAAATGGTGTTGGAAAAATTGGCTCTCTACATGCCAAAGACTGAAACTAGATCCATGCATATCACCATGCACAAAACTAAAGGCTAAATGGATCAAAGACTTCAATATTAAAACAGAAACACTAAATCTACTGGAAGACAAGGTAGGTAGAAGTCTTGGAGACATAGGGGTAGGCAGAGAATTCATGAACCAAACGTAAACTGTACAGGAAACACTTCAAAGAATCAACAAATGGGATCTTACATTATTGAAAAGTTTCTGCACTTCAAAGGAAATCACCAACAGAGTAAAAAGAAAACCAACAGAGTGGGAAAAAATTTTAACCAGCAACCTCTCAGACAAAGGACTTGTGTCCAGAATATATAAACAATTGAAAAACATCAAGCCCCCCAAATTCAAACACCCTCTCCAAAAAATGGGCATCTGAGATGAACACACAGTTCTCAGAGAAAGATATACAAATGGCAAATAAATACATGAAGAAATGTTCACCATCACTGGTCATTCGAGAAATGCAAATTAAAACAGCATTGAGATTCCACCTTACTCCAGAAAGAATAGCTGCCATCAAGAAATCAACTGATAACAAATGTTGGCGGGGCTGCGGGGAAAAAGGAACACTGCTCCATTGTTGGTGGGAATGTAGACTGGTGCAACCACTATGGAAATCCATATGGAGAATTCTCAGAAGACTAGGGTTGGAAGCCCCATTCAATCCAGCCATCCCCCTCCTGGGCATTTTGCCCAAAGAACTAAAAAGTTCATATCACAGTGATATACGTGCACCCATGTTCATAGCTGCACAATTTGTGATAGCTAAATCCTGGAAACAAGCAAGATGCCCATCAACTGCAGAGTGGATGAAAAAGATGTGGCATTTTTATACAATGAAATATTACTCAGCTATAAAAAAGGATGATCTTGAGGCCTTCATAGGCAAGTGGAGACAACTTGAGACTATCCTCATTAGTGAAATAAAGAAGAATCATGTTTATAAATACCATATTGTCTCTAATGTAAAAAATAAAACTAAAAGTGTAATAAAACCAAAATGTATAATTGCTATTGTAAAAAAGAGAGGAAAAGAAAGTGCTCTAAGGGATATAACTGCATGTAAGTTTGAGTGTGTAGAATAGATGACCATAATGCTGAATCTTTGTTGGATCTTTGAGGAAAACTGTAGTCTGACTGTTTGAATATTTACTATGTACCCTTTAACTTTGTAACTTGAACAACTACATCCAAGATGACAGTACGTAATTTATAAATTACTGATTTCTTAGTGGGGCTTTTTCTCATTCTCCTTTTTCTTTCTTTCTTTTAGAATTGTATATTATTGCTACCCTTTTTTGTTTTTTTCTCTTTTTTTCTTTAAATAAAATTTTAAAAATGTATAATTGCTATTGTAAAAAAAAGAGGAAATAGGAAGCACTATAAAAGATATAGCTGCATGTATGTTTAGGTGTGTGGGATTGATGACCATATTTCTAGGTTCTTGTTGGGTTGTTGAACAGATCTGTTTGTACTCTCACTGCTTTAGTGTCCACTTTGTGTGCTTTAATCCTGTAACTTGAATAACTATTTCTAAAAGAACAATGTGTAATGTATCAACTAGTGATTTCTTACTATTTATCTTCTCTTGAAATTCTGTAATATTTCTACCTTTTTTCTGTTTTTTTTTTCTCTTTAAATAAAAAAATGGAAAAAAAAAAGAGGGCTGATGGAGCTCAGTGCTTTCAAAAGGGAAAAATGTGTTTACGGAAAGCACTAGAATTGAAGCTAAGCCAGCAGGGGCTGTCAGATGCCTATAAGGGTTGAAGGCAGCAGTTATGGAGCCAGGGAGGGAGGAGTCAGAACCTCCAATAACAAAACTTCCCAATATGGGCTGCTTTGGATGAAATGCCCAGCTTTTATTTTCAACTACATCCCTGCCTTTCTAGGGTATTGATTGTGCCCTCCAAGGGGTTGTGAATCCTTTTCAAGGAGGCCGAGGGTCTCTTGGAAGGTGACTGTTTTCTGTGCTGGGCCTTCTCACTGTCAAAGTGTGGTAAGATGACAGAGCCAGGCCTGAGTCCACAAAGCATTAGGGACAGGGCAACCTGGTGCAAAGCCCAACACCTCTGCTTTAGACAAAAACCACCTTACACCAGGGGCCTCACACCTGGGACTGACACTTTTGACTTAAGATTTGCATTTTAAATGCTTTAAAAACACTAATAAAACACTCATAAGTCACTAAAACACTAATAATTCATGCAGCACAACTTTAAGTCTGGCTTGATCCCAAGTAGCATTTTGATGATTAAAACAATGTTACCTGGTTGGTCCACCTCTATTTTCTCATCAAGAGCTGAAGATAAAGTGAAATTCACTAAGATTGAAATAATTCTTGAGAAGAAATGGAATGGTTCTAAGCTGTGTAGGTGTTATTAGGTACCTGAAGTAATAATTATTAGTACTAATTGAAGTGGGTCCATGAACAATACAGGAAGCCAAGCAGCCAAATTGATAAATGTGAAATTTAATTAGCTGAGTTCAGTGACCACTTGCATAGAGACCCCTGTTTCAGAGTCCCACCAAGTGGCACTGAACTGGAAAGTTACAGAGCTTCTAAAACAGAAAACCACAAAAAGACATCCTATGGGAAACAATTTAGCTAGAATCTTAATTAATTTTTGATTGACACCTGTACCCTGCTTTTTTTTTATTTAAAGGATAAAACAGAAAAAGGAGAGAAATATTACAGAATTTCAAAAAAACATAAACAGTAAGAAATCACTAGCTGATAAATTACATATTGCTCTTTTAGAAATAGTTGTTCAAGTTACAAAATTAAAGCACACAAAATGGACACTCAAACAGTGAGACTGCAAACAGATCTGTTAAACAATCAAACAAGAACTAAGAAATATGGGTAACAATCCTGCACACATAAATATACATGCAGTTATATCTTTTATAGCACATCCTATTTTCTCTTTTTTATAATAGCAATTATACATTTTTTTACTTAAAGAGAAAAAAACAGGAAAAAGGTAGAAATATTACAGAATTTCAAGAAAAGAAAATAAACAGTAAGAAATCACTAGTTGATACATTACATATTGTTCTTTTAGAAAGTTATTCAATTTACAGAATTAAAACACACAAAGTGGCCACTAACGCAGTGAGAGTGCAAACAGATCTGTTCAACAATCCAACAAGAACCTAGAAATATGGTCATCAATCCCACACATCTAAATATACATGCAGCTATATCTTTTATAGCGCTTCCTATTTCCTTTTTTTACAATAGCAATTATACATTTTTAAAATTTTATTTAAAGAGAAGGAAAAAAAACAAAACAGAAAAAAGGGTAGCAACAATACAGAATTCTAAAAGAAAGAAAGAAAAAGGAGAATGAGAAAAAGCCCCACTAAGAAATCAGTAATTTATAAATTACATACTGTCATCCTGGATGTAGTTGTTCAAGTTACAAAGTTACAGTGTACCTGTACACAGTACAGGTTAATTTTTCTCTTGTGGGTATAGCTCATTATACTTTTCTCACGGGATTAATACCCTGAGAAATTTTCCATTCTCCTGAGTCAAATACAGGGCACTAGTTAAATGAAAGACTCAAGATGGCATCAGATATGCCAAGCTACAACACTAATGAGCATTGTTAATACTGGCGATGATGTTGTAGCATATAAAAATATACTGAAGGCTGGTTGAAATGGTTATCTTCATGATAAATATTTTAGGCTACTAGATATCAGAAGAGGGGATGATAATGTGAGACCATTATGATTAATTTTGTCAGAATCCAGTGTAGGAGATGAGGAACACACTCATTTCTTTACAATCAAAGAACACAGAAAAAGAAACAAAAAGGTTATGCTAGCCACTTAATGTTTTTTGTTTTATTTTGTTTTTTGGGGGTTTTTTTGGTACCAGGGATCAAACTCACCACCTCATGCTTGCCAGGCAGGCGTTTAAGCCATTGAGCTAAATTCCCAGCCCCACTTAATGCTTTTAACTCATACAAAAGTTTTTTTTTTTTTTTTGGGGGGGGGGGTCCCGGGAATCAAACTCAGGACCTTGTACTTGCCAGGCAGGCTCTGTGCCACTGAGCTGTATCCTCATCCTTCTTATGTGCTTTTAAAAGTAAAAAGAAACTGATTAAATCAGTAATATATTTTATTTAATTCAGCAGGTTTAAATGTGATCACTGCACTATGAAATCCATATAAATCTATTTTCCATGACTTTTTCTCTAAGCCTTTGGATGTGGGGTGATCTTTGCACTGAGTGCCCCTCAGTTCCAGCAAGCCACGCTTCCAGTGCTTCCTGTCTGTAGCAGAGCCGGCTGTCCTGAGGCTTCCCGGCCTCATTCCTTGTCCTGTTCCTGCTCCCTCGCACCGCAGAGTGGTGCAGTCTGCTAAAAGGCTTTTCTGGGCTTCTGACCTGAAAGCAGTTCCTCTCTTAGCACTTTACAGGAGGCTGGACTGGGTGCTTATCCTGAGGGTTTCCTTGTCCCTGAGGCTCTGTCTCTGGCTCTGCAGTGCCTTTTGCATCTTTGTTGTGGTCCTGGTCTTTGCTTAACAGCTGAGCAGTAGCTGTCTGCAGATCACAGGAGGAAGGCTTGAAGTGGCCGCATTCACTCCCGCAGGTCCTTGTTGAGGAGACCTGAGCCTGGATTTCTCCCTCACACACTCAGATGTGTAACTAAGGAGGGGTTCATCCCAGAACAGGCACACAATGCACTTTCTCTCATTTCCCCTCTCCAGATGGGAGAAGAAAAGGACTGAACTAAGTCAGGAGGCTGCAGACGCATCGGAATTAGAATAGGGCAGGGGGTTCTTGAAAGGCTATGGTGGGCTGGAGGAGGCCCGGGCCTTTCCCAGGCTCGGGGATCTGCTGGCCCCCTTGGTTGCTCAATGGGAAGGCAGTGGGGAGTTGAGAGTGACTTCCAGGCCCTGGGGAATCACAGTGAAACTGAGCCTGGCTTTTCTGGAAGTGTGAGTGTGGAGGGAAGCTGGGTGTTGGGGAAGTTGAAGAGCAGACTGATCATCACAGATAGGAAAACGCAGGCCACAGAGAGCAGGGGAGCTGTGGAGGGAGAAGGGAGAGCTCAGGAGACTAGCAGGGCCGCCAGAGGTGGCTGCAGCTTGGGGAAGATGTTGTGCATAATGTTTTGTCCTTGGAACTGAAGACCTCTTTAAGAGCAAAGGCAGGGCCGGGGATGTAGCTCAGTGGCACAGCGCCTGCCTGGCAAGCACAAGGTCCTCAGTTGATTGCCTGGACAAAAAAGAGTGAAGGCAGATTTCAATCTGCAGAATGGGAGATAGAAAGAACAGAGGTTCCACGAAGGTGAGCACATGCATGCCTTGCAGTTCCTTCGCTGTCTCCTCGCAGTCCTCCACCCCTGCACCCTCCTTCCTGGGGCCTGCTTCTCGCTGCCTTGGACTCTGCTGTACTGAGGGTCTTTGGCTGCTGCCTGCTGTCACGCAAACGTCCCGCCCAGGGTCCTGACGCTCTGGCCCACTCACAGCACCATGACCGCGGTGAGGATCCCGGGCCCCTCGGCCAGCCAGACCTATGCCGTCTCTCTCATCCAGCCAGACCTGCGGCGGGAGGAAGCCATCCAGCATGTGGCTGATGCTCTGCAGTACCTGAAGAAGATCTCAGGAGACATCTTAAGCAGGTAGATACTCCCCTCCCCAGTAAAGGGAGGGCATCCTCTCCAAGCCTAGCCCCTTTAATGACTCCTGGACCTAGGGGCCCAGCTGGCTCTTGTGTGGGAGGAGCTCCGGGTGTGGAAGCTTCCTGCACGAGTGCTCAAGAGTTCATCCTCTAGTAACTGTCCCTAGTAACCCAGGGATCTGATAATCCCAGTCCTGTAACATTCATCATCCTGGTCCTGGCTCTGTTCTTTCCCAAGGGAAGAGCTATTCCTGCAGTTCTGTATGCAGTCAGCAGAGGGCGACCCGGGCCCCGAGCCACACAGGTGTCTGCAGAGGCTGGGTCTGGAGGCAGCCTGTGTTTCTGGCTTGGGGGGGGGGGACGGATAGCAGGCCCCCCTGCTGAAGGGTAGAAGGTGCGAGAACCAGGGCCCCCCCCCAGACCCGCGCCCCACTCTCGCCAAGTCGGGTCAGTGCTGGCAGTGGGTGCAGCCTGGATCCCAATTTCCTCCTCTGACAGAGCCCGGGTTCCCACGCACCCCACGTGGGACCGTGGGGCGGGTGCAGATGCTCCGCAGCACCCATAGGTGGTCACGGTGGGCCTTGAGAAGCTCAGTCCCAAGAAGTGAGGACCCTTCGTGTAGGACTGTTACAGTGGGTTCCCCGGACATTGACAGGGAGCCCCAGGGGCTGAGGGAGCCCGCAGGGGGTGCCTGGGGCAGCCCCTGCTGTGAGCTTTGTGCAGCAGGATCTGCCGAGGCGGGGATCTGAGCCACAGGCAGCTGAGGGTCCTCGGGGAGCAGATCTCTGCCAGCCAGGCCAAGATGCAGAAGCTCAAGGGCAGCAAAAAGGCCATCAAGGTAGAGAGCCGCGCCCCCTTGCCCGCAGCCAGCCTTGCGCATGCTTCTTCCTACAACCCCGTTTCTGCCCACCCCACCCCCGCCACAGCTCCCCAGCCCTTGGTCCACAGGGCCCACAGGTGTGCTTTAGCGCCAAGTTCCCGGCCCTGGAGTGCCTGCAGGACTACAGCTCCATCTTCTCCGTCACGCACGAACCAAGCCTCCAGCCACCACACCGCTACCGCACCCAGAGCAAGCACTGGCCGCTGGACACCAGGGCCCTGCAGGTCCAGGGGACAGCCAGGCCAGTGCACGGGCACCGGACCTGAATAGGCTGCTGACCCCCGTGAGGGTTCTGGCTGGGACACAGCGGGGTACACTGGGCCTGGTGCTGAGATCCCCCATCCCTGTCAGCCCTGGGAGAAGCTAGTTTTTCCCTGAGTGCATGAGCACCAAGCTGGAGCCAGAGGACGAGGCTGAGGAGGGACTCGGGTAGCTCCCCAGAAACACCAGCTCCCTCAGCCCGCTGATGCTGTTCTACACCACAGAGAACCTGTAGGGCTGGGGGGGGGGGCGGTGCTGAGGTGCGGAGGGAAGGGGCAGGGCATCAAGTCTGGCACAAGGTGAGTGTGAGACCCAGTGAGGACTGGGCACCCAAGAGCGGGCTGCACCCTCAAAGCAAGAAGGGTGGTCAAGGGCAGGAGCCTGACCTAACCCCACCCACCCTGCAGATACAACAATTATGTCTTTCTGGATCCGCTAGAGAGAGCGGTCACCAAGACCCATGTGATGATGCTGGGGATGGAGTAGAAGCTATTCCACACCCCTCTGTCCATTACCAAGAGAGAGCAACTGGAATGGCAGGTGGGGGGTGCAGGAGGCCAGGGCCCCCTGAGAGTTCCTTGCCGTCTTGGGGTGTAGAGGGCATTGTGGGCTCAAGGGTGACCCTGCAGACTGTGTCCCCATGAGGCAGCTGCAGCTCACATGCTCCCCCACAGGTCCCTGAGAACTACTTTGTGCCAGACCTGGGCCAGGTACCCAAGACCTACCTGCCATCCTATCTGCCTAACCTGCCCAGCCAGAGTCACTGACAACCTTATGTACAGTGCTGACCTGGGCCCAGGTAATGCCCCCTCTGCCCCTGGTGCCATCCTGGAGCTGCCTGTCTTCCAGACAAGAGGTGGATGCACGTTTCAAGGCTGGTGAGCTGGGTACTGAGGAGTGGACTGGGCTGGGAGCTCCGTGACTCAGCCTGCTTCCCGGCTGCTCAGCCTCACACCTGTGTTCCAGACCTAGAGGGTGGGGTGCTCACAATACCCCCACAGCCTCCTCTGCTGCCTCCCCAGGTCTTGCAGTGCTGGCTAGCACACCCCCACGACTGCCTTCCCCAGACTGTAGCCATGAAAAGTGCTGGCCCCGTGGAAAGTAGCAGCAGCCATGGGTCTGGGGTCTGAGTTCTGCAGAAGTGTTTCCTTGTCACATGCTGGTGCCCCCTGGCTCCCCCTTGTTCTCAGGACTGCAGAGCTCTGGAACTCAGATCCCAGGGGAGGAATGGGGGGACCCTGAGGGGCCCCTCCAAGAGTCAGGGTTATGGCCTCACTCCCTACTGAACCAGCAGAAATGAGGGCGATTGCAAAAGAAGACTTTAGAACTTAGGTTTTAATATTGCACCTCCCAGCCTCTGTGCAGCCTCCAGAAGTCTCCGCTGGCCCACGGATCCCTGGAGGTTCTATGGATGCAACAAAGATTCCCACCAAGGTCAACTGCTGCAGGGCAGCACCCAATTGGGATGGGAAATGGGGGGATTCAGGTGTCTGACACCAGGTGCTGACTTGGCAGAGGCCTGGAAGGCCACACTTTGCTCCTCACACCTCCATCCTCCCGGCACCCATCCAAGGGGCTCCCAAGGAGGTGGTGACCCCTCCAGTGGCCAGCCTACCCTGCTGGAGTCCATCCACCAAGCCAGGGGCATCAGCAAGACCAAGCTGTGCAGCATCAAGAAGTGCAAGTTGGAGAAGCAGCAGGAGCAGGAGCAAGGAGAGGCCCCCTCCCACTGCGGCCAGGACCCACGTGGAGGTCCCGTGAGGGCCTCAGGGATGCCCCCTTGCAGATGGGGTGCTCCCAGAGGCCTCGCAGGGCCCTTTACAACCTCATCCTGGGCTCCTGTGTGGGGCTATGCACTTGGCTCAGCAGAGCAATCCCCTCTACTGGGGGATTCCGAGGGATCTCAGGGCCTCAGTGCTCTTAGGGGACTCACATGAGTGCAGGCCTAAGTGTCTAAGCCTCCTGGTGCCATATATTCTTTGGGCTGTGAGTCCCAGCAACTGGTGTCACTGGGGAGTGAGCCCTGAGCCATGGCCCTGCTGAGGTTCCTTCCTCTGTCCAGCACCTCCTGACCTGTGCTTCCCCTGCAGTGAGCACACAGGCCAAGGGTAGGACCTGATGTCAGATCTCCTTAACAAGCTGGTCCTGAGACACAAAGGCAGGTTGACCTGCCTGTCTCAGAGTCTAGGAGCTGGTACACCTGGGCCCTGGCCCAGCCTCCCTCCCTCACCAGCCTGTTCCCTCCCAGGCATCTCCTGGAGACTCCATCCTGCTGCTGCCGCCCCCACAGCAACCCCCCGGAGAGGAGGACAAGGACAACTGGGAGTCCTAGTGGCTCAGGCCACTCGCCCTCCTGCACCCAGACTTCCCCTTTTCCTGCAGGCCTCCCAGTACCCTGCAGGGCTCTGTGGCTTCCCCCACTGCACATCCTTATCCTCTCTAAGGAGAGGAAATGCACCAGGAATCAATAAAGCAGAGGCCTGAGAAGCTGTTAAAAGCCAGGAGTGTGCATGGGAAGGGTGGCTGGGTGGGACACAGAGATCTCCAGGAGCCTGGTCTGGGTCTGCCCCCTTCCCTGTGTGGTCCTGGGCAAGAGGAGAGGATCCTGCAGCAGGGCTGGCTGGGGACTGGCACAGGGCCTCTGCAGGTCTTAGCCAGGAAGGGCAGGGGCAGGGTGGGCCTCAGTGCAGGAAGGTGGGTGCTGAGAGGGTTGGGGAGCTACTCTCAATAGCAGGCAGGGAGCTGACCCCAGGCCACCCTGAGTAGCAGGAGACCCAGTGTGAGCTGCCCTGGGCCAGGCCGCAGTGTGGCAGGACCCACTGTTCATGTGGCTTTGCTGTGCAACCCTGGACCCTGGCAGCTGCTGGCTCATGATGGGGGCTGGTGGGGACCCCGAAAGCTGCACACAGCAGGGACCAGGGCAAGCAGGGATGAAGCTGCCCTCAGAAGGGCCCCGCTTTCTCCTGGTGAAACTGTGGGCATAGGGAAAGGCCATGAGGAACCACCTCTCAGGCTGGGGGCTGGGGAAGGAGAAGGCTGGCCTGAACTTCCGCAGTGTGGTGAATGCAGCACCAAAGGTGGTTTGACCTCCATGCAGGCTCTGATCCAGGCTGGCAGTTTTGCCAGTACTGGGGGCCAGGCATAGCAATGGTCCAAGAGTACCATGCTGGCAAAGTCCCTCTGGTGTCAGATGGCCCTGCCTGGGGCCACAGAGGCAGGACTCTGAGTGACACCTGCCTTCCTTGATAGTCATGTCCCAGGTCTCTTCCCCTCCTCCCCAGGTCTCCTCAGCCCTCAGATGGGAAAGCAGGCAACGGTCATCTCTCCCCCCTGCCATCACCCCACCCTGCCTCCAGTTCAGCCCCTGCTGTTCGACCCAGGGCCAGGGCAGCCACAGCTCACCAATGGACTGGTTGATGGCCTTCATGCACAGATTGTCCAGCAGTGCCTTCCCCGGGGGCACCTGCCTTGGGGTCCTGAACTGCAACAGTAAATGAGACAGAAGTGTCTGTACCTCCTGTCTGGTGACCCTCCTGTCCCTGGGGAAAGCCATGCCTTGAAGGCTCAGGCTACCAGAAGGTGTGACAAGGGACCTTGTGGAGACACCAAGAGGGCAAGGGTGCATCCCTGCACCGCTGACATGGACAGGCATGGTCCACAGAGGAGCCCTGGAGCAGAGCCTTGTGTCCCAGCCCAAGAGACCATCCCACTCTCCATCCCCAGCCCTGCTGACCCTCTGGAACCCGGCAGGACTCACAAGGTGCTGATCCAAGTAGGCCATCTTCTCCTGAAGCTCAGGAGACTGGATTTTGAGGTAGGGCATGCCCACTATCACCATGCATCGGGGGGACACAGAGGTGATGCCCAAAGCTCAGCCTGGGCCAATGAATGGGCTTCCCAAGGCCTCAGCTCCACAGTCAGCCTGTCCCTCCTTGCCGTCCCCTCAGGCCCCTGAGCACCCTGCCTGTGTGCAGACCCTGTGGCATGAGACCAAGGCAGGTGCAGGGACCCACTAGGGAAGAGGGGCGCACCTACCAGCCCAGGTCATCGGAAAAGTTGACCCCTACACTCATCTTCCCTCCCACCACGGAGAGGAGCAGGGTCCCAGTCACCGGGCTTCCTGCCTGTCCACAACTCTGGAAAAACCCCATCCAGAGTGCTGTTCTGGGGCCAGGAAGATGCCAGGCCCACATGGCACCTGTGCCCAGCCTGTTCCCCTCGCCTTAATGCACCAGGAATATGCAGCCAGCACCTGCTCCACCTGGCTGGCTGTCCTTGGTTCCTGGAAGAGCTGCAGAGAGACAGTCTTCTGGGAAAAGGCCGAGGAGCATGGGTATCCACGCTGGCTCAAGGGCTTGGCCAGCACGCTGGGGACAGGCCACCCTCACAGTGCCTAGCTTCGGGGATTGCTCTGGCCAGATGCAGAGACCCTAGAAGGAAGGGTGTTGGTGAAGAACTGAGAGGAGCTGCACCATCCAGGTTCAGGAAGCCACCCCAGGAAAGTCTGCTGGGTAAGGGGTCGCTCACCTTTTTTCTGACAGCCAGGTGGGCCAGCAGGCCACTCCTGTCACAGTGGGCGAGGACCTGGTGCTGGCACTCGTAGGAAGGGAAGAAGCAGACCAGCCCCCCGCCCCGGGACCACGTTGCACAGGTTACAGAGAACACACCCCGTCTTGTCCATCTAGGAGGCAGAGAGACCCTGAGGAACAGTGCCTGGGACAACACAGCCTGGCTCCAAGCTGAGGGCAGAGCTTGGCCCAGTGCATAAGGGGGCTCAGGAGGGTGGCGGCACCTGGCCACATGAGCAGCATCAGAAGGCACACGTGCCAGCCTCTTGCCAAACACGCCTGCCTTTGTGACCCAGGTCCCAGGGCCAGCATCCAAGAGAGGATACTGTAAGTGTCAGGCCACCGAGTCCCCCAGCTTCCAGCATCCTGACCAGCAGCATCTAGGACAAGGGAGGTGCTGGTCCCCCTGCAGCACTGGAGATGTGTCCCCAGACCTGTGCCTATCTGGAGTAGCACTGACATTACCAAGGGAACCAGAGCAGGAGGCAGCCCCTTATCCCCTCATCCTCAAGGGGCACCTGCAGGGCTAAAGGAAACTCATTTAGAGGCCCAGGGCAGGGTGAGCCCACACCTTCATGAGAAATATCTAGAGATGCCACTCATTGGGGGGCCAGCTGGAACGGGTGACTCACTACCAATTTCCCCAGCTATGGGACTAGCCAGGGCACCCCAGAACACTGAGGCTGTGGGGGCCAAGGCTGGCACCCACCATCGCAGGCAGCTCTCTCTGTTGGAAGGTGAACTCCAGCTCCTGCCGGTGGGCCCACTGCAGAGGACCAGGGGCAGGATGTTGTCTGGTGGGATCATGCAACCTGGTGAGATGGGGAGGGGTGAGAAACTGCTCCACAAGGCAGGGGTCCAGGAAGGGTGCTCCCCACCCATCTCTCACACAGGAAGGGGGTTTACAGCCCTCACTGAGGATCCCTGGGGGCAAGGAAGGTGGGCAGATGGCAGGTCACAGTGTGAAAGCAGGAAGGGAACAGGTGATAATCCACCCTTTGGTGTCCCCACCCAGGGCCTGGCCAGTGGCAAAACCCAGTCAGCAGAGGTCATGGCACAGAGTGCACTCACCACAGGAAAACTCCACCCTGCATTCCACTTGTGCCCCAGCGAATGCCAGCAGCTGCTCCTGGAAGTCAGATACCTGAAAGTTGACACCTTCAGGTCAGGTTTGAGGTGTGTGACAACCCAAGGGCTGGAGAAAGGGACCTGGGGCCTCAGCATGGCAGGCACAGAGGCTCCACAGGGAGAACAGAGGCAGAAGTCCAGGCTGGGTGGCAGCTGGGACACTGCATAGGAAAAGAGCAAGAAATTATTAAAAAGAATTAAAGGAATTATTAAAAAGAAAACAACCATTAACAACCCCCACCGCTGGTGGCCTCCTGAGACAGCTGCAAGAACACAAAACACAGGTGGCTGATTTGGCACGGGGATCTCAACCCTGGCTTCAGATCACCATGGGAAAGTCCTTAGGTCCACACAGCTCCTGCCCTAGTCACCAAAGAAGAATCAATCGCCTGTCCAATGGGCAAAAACCCTAAAGCTGAACCACTCCGTGGAAGAATCAAGTTCTCAGACACTGCCGGGGGGTACACAATGGTCATGAACCCCAGGGAGGGGAACTGCACACTGTTTAGCAAGTTTCAAGTAGTTTCAGTTTTCTAAACCCAGCAATTCCTTATCTAGAAGTCTATGCTGCAAACCGCTGAGAGATGCAGCTTAGCCATGCAGAGGGTTTTCCTTCTCGGGACATTGTCTGCACAGTGAGATGGACCCCAGAGGGGAGGCCACCTGCTGCAGAAGCAGTGCACAGGGTTGGCGGCTACTAAAGCCTGCAGACCTCACCATGTCACTGGCCAGCCACTGCCAGCACATGGCCAGCAATCGCGTGGCCATCACCTCTCACGGATACAGGAAAGAGCAGGCATGTATTTATTTTACCAAAAAAACAAATCTCTCAAACCAAACACCCAGCAAAACCAGTAGAAAGCTCTAGCCCCAGCTATGGAAAACGATTCCCCACGGGATGGGAATGAAGGATAGGGTGAGAGTCCCCAGCTGTATTTTTTTAAATAGAGTTTTAACTTTTGAACTGCATGGGTGGTTACATGTTTTAAAAACAAAAATTAGGTGAAAAGGGAGAAAAGCAAATTTACCATACTGAAACAAAAAAGTTCCCAGTGACTGGTTCCACTACCGAGAGAAGCACGGGGAGAAACGCCTGATTTCAGATGGCACTGCGCCCTGCCAGGGCAGAGCTCGCAGGCCCAGCAGCGCTCCTTCCCTCAGCAGGTTTCCAGTAGGAGCAGGGATGTGATTCTCAGGCTGTTTAAGAGATTACTGAGAGATTAAATAGTTACATTAAGCTAATAAGAAACCACACATTCACTCAGCAACCAAATACCAGACATTGTTGTTGTTGTTGTCATCACTGAACACACATTTATCTACTCCCCACTGCTCTGCCTGCCCTGAGACATCTAAATGTAAGGTTGAGGAATTTAAGTTTTTGATTTTGATTCAGAAATATCAATACACAGCCTTGCTTTTCAAAATGCATCTCCTCGGTGTCCCTGAGACACAGCCCAAGAACTGATAATTGGGAGCAGGTGGGTTACCCTGGCACCAAGTGCCAGGTGCCACTCTCCACCGACACATCACTCTGCTCTGTGTGAAAGTAAGGAGTCAGCCAGGCCTGGGGTCCAGTCCACAGGACAAGAGGGGGCGGGCAGGGCTCCCCATGCTGATTCGGAGAGCATGTGATCCTCAAAGAAAACTCTAAGGCACAAGATGAATAAGGAATCTGAGCAATAAGAAAACAAATAAATAAATAGTGTGTGACAGTGGTGACTGCAGGAGGCACAGAGGCTGAGGACGGCTCAGGACACAGGCAGCCCGGCACAGCATGTGTCTGCTGGATGTGTGGCTGTGGAAAGAGCTGTGCAGAGTACTGACTGCACTTCCCATGGGACTGTTCACAGCAGAGAAACACCGGAGCAGTCCAGGAAATGCACCAAATCCATGGAATTGGAAGACAGCAAGTGGGGAAGCACAGGGGACATCCTGGCTTGTGTCTGGATGTCCCCGCAAAGGCGGCTGGATCTAAAGTGTAAAACTGATCCATGGAGCAATGCTTGGCCTGAGGGTGGGTGATCACTAAGTCAGTCCACTGATTGGCTTGGCACCACTCTAATCCTGACAGCCGGATACAACATAAGGTACACACAGAGGCTGTCTTCTCCCTGCCCTGCTTGTTTTTGCTATTTTCTGCTTGCCATGAATGGCTTCTCTTCTGGTTTACTAACCTGCCTTACACCCAGCCAATTATGAGCTGAAACCTCTACAAACTGTGAGCCAAATAAATCTCTCTCCTTTGTAACTCTTGGAATTGTGTCTCAGCTATAAGAAAAAAGTAACTGAGACAGGAGAGTAAAAGTGCTATTGGCTTCTGAGGGAAAAAGCAAACTGTAATGGCAAGTACATGTGATTCTGTTTTTGTTTTTAAGATGCATGCACACCTGTGAAACTTAACCACAGAAAGGCCACTGTGACGCACACCATCATTCATCTCTGAGCGTGAAATGAGGACCTAATTCTCCCCTACGTTTCCTCTCCCTGCTTTCTACAGTGAAACCCAAAAAGTCCTCATTACTCCACAAGGTAGACACCTCCCTGGTGGAGCAGAAAGGGACCTCAGGTAGGCACTGAGGGTCTGGGACACACAAAAGCCTTGTGAGGTGTCAGCAGTGCCACCCAGCGGACATTGCTGGGCCTGCACAATACCTCTTTTGGGTTGGGGACCAGGGGGACAGACAGGGAGGACACCTGACTGAGGCTGCCTCCTTCCCGAGCCATCCAAGCACCTGGAGCACAGGAGGTGGGGGCTGGGGTCCTTACTGGCTGCATGGTGTCCCCTGCAATGACCACTACCCAGCATTCTTTCACCACCTGGGCAAAGTGCATGGCTGGACTCAGGAGCAAGAATTTGAGGCTGGTCTGGCTGAGGGTGCCTGAAAGGGGGACAGACAGAGTCGGGGTCAGCCTGAGCACAGAGCTCCCGGGGTGCCTTGCAGGACACACATGGGCTGGTATGGGACAGGGAGTCCAGCCCTGCTTTCCCTCCAGGACAAGTGCCAAGGTAGATAGTGCAGCCATCACACACACGCACGCACGCATGCACACACAGAGTCAGAGCACAGCCAGATGCAAAGAGAGAAACCAGTCCAGGTCACACAGCTGGAAGGCAACTTCTCACCCTTAGGGCCACTACCCATGCTAGCCATTGCTAAGCCAGGCAAGGCTGGCATGTGCCTGGAGTCCCCAATGTAGCTCCCTGCTGCAGCCTGGCTCTCTCTCAGGAAGTAACCCAGCCAGGCTACTTGGTACCTCAGCGGCTCAGGATGACCCTGCCATCCTAGTTAGTGCTGGTGAAGCCTTCAATGTGCACCAGTGGGGAAGCAGCCCGCGTGTCCTCAACCTCTGCCTCCTGATGGGGGGCAGTTATGCAGGCAGAAGGAGGACAGAGGACCGGACCCGAGTGAAGTCAGGTCCAGCACCAGCCAGGCCTGCAGCCCAGCTCGTCTTCCTGCCCTGTGACTCACTCTTGGTCACCCCGGGCTGCAGGCTCTGCAGGAAGTGCTGGGGTCCCACCAGTCTGGGGTGGTGGGAAGATGGTGCCACAGTGCTCCCTGAAGCTAGAGCTGGTAGAGGAGAGAGGGTGATGGTGTGACACAAGGACTCCCAATGGCTGCAGCCCACACCCCTCCTCCAGCCTGAGGAGCAAGGACAGAGACAAGCTGGGGCCTCTGAGGCAGGAAAGGAGGTGGTGAGGGCCGGGGTGGGGCCGTACCTTCCTGCTGACCTTACTCTTCTCGCAGCACCACTGCACCTGTGAAGGTGAGACAGACAGCCATGAGGAGGGGGCGCCTATGACCTGCACTTTAGACAGCAGCTTGCCAGGTGTGGTGCTCACCTATAATCCCAGCACTTCAGAGGCTGAGGCAGGAGGACTGTTGCAAGTTTCAGACCAGCCTGGGCTACACAGTGAGCTCAAGGCCAGCTTGAACTGCATAGCCAGACACTGTCTCAAAACAAAACAAAAGAAGCCTAGGGCTCCGCTCCCTGCTCACCCTGCCCCACTCCTTTCCTTCTCCATCTTTGCTCCCCGGCATGGCGCATCCCACGTGTCCTCCTCAGAACTGTCCCACAGCTCTCATCGCTCCACATATGCTCTTTCCCTCTACTTCCCTTCCCAGTGACGACAGCTGAGCTGGACCCTAAGGAGCTCAGAATCAGATTTAAAAACAAAAACAAAAAACATTACAAGTAAAGGCAAAAGCAGGTATAGCCTGGGCTGTTCTGGGAGGAGAGCAAAGGTGAGTTGGTACAGACCCTGTGCAGTCTGGCCGCTGGGTGTGGGGACTGTTCTGCCCACAGCTCAGGGTGCTGTCATGTGGCCCTCACTTGTCACCTCCCAGAACATAGCACATGCTCCATCCACAGGCGAGGCTAAGGCTGTAAAGTCACTAGGTAGTGATTCAAACATGCACAGGACCCAGATGTGCAGGGGAAGGGTAAGCGAAGGTTGGAGGCTGCAATAGAAGCTGAGGCTCCAGGGTGAGACGGAAGAGGAGTGGGGAGGGACCTGAAGTCTCCACTGTGCCCCCGATGTCCAACAAAGGCTCTTCTTCCCACCGAGCCCGACTCCAGAGTGGTCACTTAGTTCCTGCATATACAGTGCTTTAAGGGGCTGGTAATTTCCTGCATCTGTCTTTCTGGTCCTCAGACTTGAGAATGCCACATGATCTGAGATTCTGCTTTTTATTCCTTCTGTGATCCGAAAGCAGTGCCCACAGCTGGCACCAAGAAGGACACATTCAGGTCCTGGATGGAAAGGCGGCAGCTCTACCTTGAACAGGGTGATGTTGTCCACCTGGTTCTGAAAGAGGAAGTCGGTGATGGTCTTCAGCTCCATCCCTGAGAGCAGACCGGAGAAGGGCTTGAGAGCCCTCACAGGGACAGACCAGCTCAGGTCACTTGGCTCGCCAAGCAACCCCTCATCTGTCTGTGAGAGGCTCTGTGTGTTGAGGTTCGGCTTGATATTCCCTAAGAGAGAAACATAAACAGGTCAGAGTGGAGTCACCCGCCCCCCACTTCTGCTTTCTCATCTCCACATTGCTCATCTGCCTTCCCATCTCAGCACACTCTGGCGGTTGCTTTGCTTTTGGTCATTTACAGCGAGCAGAGAACCCATGGTAAGGGCAGAGGTTCTAGCTGCTTTGTGGGCCTGGTGGGCATAGAAACCATTTCCTTCCTTTCGTGCCTCCTGGGCAGAGCAGACAGCCACCCATCATGTGCAACACAGGGTTCCGATGGCTGCCAGGGCTTTAGGCTGCAGTGGCCAAGACAGAGGAGATCGGGAGCTCCGTGTCAGTTAAGATCCCGCTGCAGACCTCCACCAGCTCCCCGCCTTCGCAGGCACAGACACACCACCAGGCCAGGGGTCACACAAGAAGCACTGGCTCTTCATTCAGTGACTCATCTGTGAACCTGGGTTCAAATGTACAGGCTGCTCCAGTCATGGGACAAATGAAACTGTGGCCATGCAGGGTTCTGCAGATGCTGCCAGACTACAACCCTGTCACAGAAGGTCACACATTGCGTTACTTGTGGAAAAGAGTGTGGTGGGAAGAAGAGCACAGAGAAGCCAGGGCACAGCGCATGCCTGGCAAATGCAAGGTCCTGAGTTTGATTCCCAGTACCACAAAGAGAAAAACAAAAGTGCACAGAATGTGGGCAAATGCACTAGGCTGTGAGGTCAGACTGCTGGACTCAGCAGAGAAATGAGAATCTCGCAGATCAATGACCAAGACACAGCTGCTGTCCGCAGGAGATCTCGGGGTCCCCACTGGCAGCCAAGGAAAGGTGGGGTCTGGGACAGTGCCTGCCTACCTCCCAGCACAGCCACAAACTGCTCAGCAAATACAGGATCTGCTTGATACATACATCAGGTTCTTGGCTTTCAGATGCTTCCTGAGGAGAAACCCGCAAGCCTTGAGTTGGGGTTCCCTTACAGCTCCCCACTACCTGGACTGGCTGGGTCACAAATTATCACTACCCCAGGAAAAAGGCAGGCTGGCCCCAAGGGCCAGCAGTCCTGTCCCAAGCAGGCCAGGCCCGGTGGGGCACCTGCTGTGGACACAGGACCCAGATGGGAAGGTGAGCTGGACACACCCTTGTAGGCTGACTGGACCAGGACCTTCCCTCCCACCCTGTGGGCCGCATCCCACCTTTACTGCTCCATGTACTAAAGCAACTGGGAGTGGGCCTGGCAGAGTGGGGACAGAGCACGGAGCACAGGCTGAGGTCAGACCAGGCTTTGGACAAGCGGCCGAGGGCTGGGCCAGGGAGAACTGATGCTGTGCTCAGAAAACACCAGCTCGGGACTCGCAGGAGCCATCACGGCATGGGGAGTGGGAGCCAGGAACCCACAGAGCATGGGTCTGTGGCCCTGGGACTGAGGGAGCTGAGGACACAGGAAGCTCTGATCCGTGTGTAGCCACTTCTGGGTTGGGCAAAGCGAGAGGCTGAAACCCTCAGGTAAGGAAGCATCAGCCAGGACTCCAGCCTCACTGGGGGTCAGCAAGGAGGGCAGAGGCAGCTGACACAACACACAGGACATGACAAGAGTAGGGAGACAAACTCATGGGGACCCCAAGTGCACCGCACTTAAATCCTCCTGAACAACACAGAGAGTAACAAGACCCAGACTCCCACTGCTTTCTGGCCCTGTCCCAGCCAGCCAGTAGCCTCCGTGCAGCTCTACCAAGCACTGTCCCTGGAAAAAAATCGAGGTCCAGGGCACCAGGCAAGGGTCCACAGCCCTCAGCCCCATGCAGGCTGACCTACCTGGGACCCACTGACCTCCATGCCATGGATGCCCATGATGGTGTCAACAAGTTGTACACCTCATTGATGGTGACGACCCGGCCCTGCAGCCAGATGCTCATGGCCTGCTGTGTGGCTGGATGCAGCAGCACTGGACAGTAGCACTAGCTGGAGGGCAGAGTTGGGCCACTGGGGTGGTGGCCAGGCTGGTCCTGTGGGGAACCTGCCCACCTGCTTTGGTCCTGAAGGGAGTTGGGTTGTTTCCTACCCAGACCTCCATATGTAGGGAAATTCGGGAGAGAAAGCAACTGTGTAGACCTGTGACTGCAGCTCCAGCCCATCTCAGAAGTACAGATGCAGCAGGCTTGTCATTGACTGACTCAGAAGAGGACTGAGGAAGAAAAGGAACTGGGGACTTCCTGCTTCTGACCTCGCCTAAGCGCTCAGGTGGCTCTGAGGCCAGGAACCAACAATGACCTCCA
This sequence comes from Hydrochoerus hydrochaeris, assembly GCA_004027455.1. NCBI lineage: Eukaryota > Metazoa > Chordata > Mammalia > Rodentia > Hydrochaeridae > Hydrochoerus > Hydrochoerus hydrochaeris. Next base: position 20,107 of record PVLA01010289.1, read on the forward strand.
GTTCTGCAGCTGCTGCCTCACAGCTGTGAGACTCTGCAACAGCTGTCTAACCTTGGAGTCTTGGGTTTCTCATCTGCCATGCAGCTTGATAAACTCTGCCTCAACTGAGGGTAGAGGAGTGGAGGGCAGTAACCAAAACTAAAGCACTTTGTCAATTTTAGGTTCATTTTGTTATAGAGATTTTTCCAAGGCGGGTGTGGTGGTACATGTGTCATCCCAGCACCATGGCAGGCTGAGACAGGAGGATGGCAAGTTCTGGCTTAGCCTGTGCAACTTAATAATGTGATAAGACCTTGTATCAAAATTTTAAAACATATGAACAAAAAAGAGGTGGGGGACATGCAGTTCAGTGCGAAGGCCCTGGGCTCAATCCTGAGTACTGCACAAGAAAAAAAAAACATTCTCCAGTTAAAACAGTGATGAACAATGAGAAATACCCAGAACCTGGGAAGCATAAGATCCTGGTTCAGATGTGAGCACCAAAGCTCACACACAGTGACCACACAGGGCAGTCAATACAGCACATGGCCACCCCAGTGAGACACCACAAGGGTAAAGCTGACTGAGAACTTCAGGCCCCTGACCACCTGGCCTCCTCCTGTGCTTCCATCAGCAGGTCCAGCACTCCTTACAACTCACCTCATGCATGTAGGGCCAGGGTCAGGCAGGTGACTGAGGCAGGGAGGAGGAGAGTGCCTCAGTTTCTCTGTGAGCACCTTCCCGGTCTAGGGTCCCACGCCAATGTCACCCTCCCACCCTTGGGCCCATCGGAGTTGGACAGCCTGGCTGTGTGTGGGGTGTCTCCCCAGACTACAGAGCAGGGGCCCCTGCACATGCTCAGCTGGGTCGTGGGGGTGGCAAGCCAGCTCCCAAAATGGAGGCAGGCCTGGGCCTCTCTCCTGAGGGCCACCAGCTGCTCCATGTCCCTTGCCATCACCAGGACCTCATCCTGGAGCAGCTGCATCAGTTGTAGAAGGCACAGGCATCCCGGTCGTTGATCAGCTGCACAGCACCCAGGCTTCTCACATCTTCATTCACACAAAGATTCTAAAGCTGAGAGCACGAGGTAAAGAGATGGGTGTGGAAGGACACGGATCTGCCTCTCCTCCTCCTTCCCAGGAGCAGCAGTCAGGGTGCAGCCTGTACTCAGCTGCCTTGGTCCTGCTGTCTCTGTGCCAGGACCCTGGACTGGGAGACATGAGCACAGAGGGGCAAGAAGGCACCCAGGCTGTGATGCCTGATGCTGCTCACCAGCAGGAAGCCAGGGTCACCAGCCTGGTATCCTTGCCAAAGAGGTTCTTCCAAATTTCCTGCATGAACTGGGCCAACTGGGAGTTTGTCCAGCTGCAGTAGTAAATCTGCCCCAAGCAGACAAAGAAGTCACAGAGGGTACCCCAAGCACTCTTTGCGCATTGAGGCCTGGAGACTGCAGGACGTCATCATCCCGTGTCACGCACCCACCATGCCAGTGGGACTCTAGAATATGCTAATCTTGCCAGCCTCCAGCACCTGATACAGCTCTGCCATCAAGTCCTCATGAATGATGTAGAGTGGGAAGGGATAGGAGAAAATGATGCCACCACTTTCCTGGATTTTATGTCATGGTTCTAGGGGGAAAAAAATGAAGAAATGTGTTGCCTTTGTGATGAGCAGTGAAATGGTGGACAATGGGCTCCACAGTGGTCACAGATGTGTGCTGGGTTGTACACTTTATGGCAAGCAGGGATCATGTTCTCTCCATATGTTGTATACCTGTAGAAACCTACAGCACACTTGTGCATCTAATCTAGAGCCTTCATCAGCAGTGGCTAAGCAGAAGTAGCCCAAGAAAGCCCCCAACCCCACTTGTCCCACTAGCTCACTGCTGCCTGGATAACTTTATAATAATTTTCTGTGGAAGGACAGGTGCTGCTAGAATCAAGGCTGGTGCTGGTGAGTCCTGTGCAGCATCTCCTCACAGGCCTCTGCTATGTGGCACCCACAGACCAAACTGCCTCGCCTTCCCTGTAGGGAAGGCCCATGAAACCGTGGCACAAGCAGAGTCACCAGCAATGCATGTTCAGAAGAGGCAAGTGACATGCACAGTCCTACTTCTCAGACACAGCATTTGTCCTCCTTGGCCAGGCAAGGGCTCAGAGAAACTTCTTCATTTCATCTTTTCTCTCCTTTTCTGAAATTTTCCCTGAGAGCCTTGCACATTCTTTTCTCCTCTAACTGCCATTTTAGGGACTGGTTCTTCTATTTTGCTTCCCACACCTCGCATTTTAGAAGTAATTTCTCAGTATATATATTACAAAGTCTAAAACCCATTCTATTAATACATCTTTATTATATTAGCCTCTACAATACAATACAGCTACTGGATCTCAATGTACATAGAAATTAAATAACTGTTTCACGTCCAGAGTGGTGAGCAGTAGAGAAATGGCCGCTGCAATGTTTGAAATCAAGACACTGGAATATAGCAATGTGATGAGGAGGAAGAGGAGGGAAGTGGGTTCCATGACTCTGAAAGGATCTGAAGTGAGAATTACAGCCTATGAGGAGAGTGAACGGGGACCTGAGTGCAGAACAGGGAGGTGGCAAGCAGTGTTTCCTCCCTTTAGCCCATGCTCAGGGAGAGTGAGGGGCACTTGAACCTCCAGAGGCACTGTGACTACCAGTGACCCAGAAGCTTCCACAGAGCAACACACTGGTGTGGACACTGCACTGCAGGAGCTGGTGAGTTATTCAGGTTCAGATGTCCCCCAGGAAAGGATGACTGGTTAGCAGCCATTCAGGAAAGGGGCAACAGAAGTCATAACTAAGAACATCTGGAGACTTGGCTCCATCTGGTGGCTGCAAGTGTCAGAGTGATGTGCAGCCAAGTTGAGGTTGGCAGGTCAGGGAGCTGAGTTCAAGTCAGCAGGAGTCATTTGGAATGTAGTGGACTGAAAAACTCAGGTCCAAGCCTCATAGCCAGAGACCAGAGGTAGTCTGAACTTCAGGGTAAACTAACGGCCCTGGTTTGCTGGGATTATGCACCACTATTATAATTCTACTACTGGTTTGCTGGGATCAGTCAACATGGATCTGTGCTCTGTGTGGTCTCTCTGTCAACCAGTAACAGCAGAGATGCACCCAGAAGTGGACATTTCTTATTTCTACTTTTCTTCCTTTGCTTTTTAATATTTTGTTTTTATTTTCCATATGTTTTCTTTTTCTCAATTGTTTTTTCTTGTTTTTATACCAGCACATCTTTCAAATTACATGTTTTTCATTTCTTTTCTACTGTTTCTGTCTCTCTCTCTCTCTCTCTCTCTTCCTTTCTTTCCCTCTGGTCCTCTTCAACAGTTCCTAAAGGTTGCATAATCTTCCTGTGTCCTCTAGTCTTGCTTCTAATCCTTTTCTCTTCTTCTGCTGCTCCATTTTTTCCTCCAACCCCTTTTAAATTTTTTCCCTGAGGGTAAACTGCCATATTGAGGAAACATTAACTGTACAGAATTTTCTGGTTTTAGATTTGGTTACATAACTACAAGTCCTGATTGTATGTTTCAAGGTGGCAAATTAATAGTTATCAAGGTTGTCGTTTTCCAAGCAGGCACTTATGCCACTGAGCTATATCCCTGGCCCCAATGTCATTTTCTAGAGTGTATAGAATGCTATTATTACTCATTGTACTTCTTTAGCCAAGGTGACAAAACTGGTCTAATCAGTTGTTTTTCCATATATGCCAAGACTGAGACTGCCTGAGATTCATAAACAATACTTCAGGCTAGTGCCAAAGAACCACAAGCTAGTAGGCCAAATAGCAGCTTCTCATCCCAAATAATTTGAACCAGTAGAATCTTACAAAAGAATCAACACTAAAAAGTCAGCTTCAACTTGAAGACATCTCTGAGTAGCCTTTTCTCAAGTCATTGCTATTCATAGCAGCAATAAAGATAACTATGATAAATAATTTATAAGCATTAATGCAGCAATTTACTGAAATAAAAATAGAAAATGACAAGACACAGAAGCCAGATGCAATTCTGGATGTGCAGCTCCCCAAAGGCAAACCCAAGGGGCAATGAGGTGGAACAATTTAAAAGCCACCCTCTGGACTCTCTGCAGTGGTATCAGTGGAGGTAATGAAGAAGATGAATGAGGCTCTAGAAAAAAATCAAATCAGAAATAACTTCTTAGATAACTTCAGAAATGATGGGCATAATGAAGGGTATGATTAGTGACTCTAGAGAAGATACAAACAAAAAACAGAGGAGCTTAGGCAAAAGATGGAAAATATAAATTCCCAATATAGGAAAAAAAATCAAATCCATCAAACAGATTCAAAAAATGTCCAGGAGATTAAAAATTCCATTAAAAGTATAAATAGCAGCACCAAACAGTATGAGGACACAATATCAGATCTAGAAAACAGAATTTGGTTTGTAGACCATGAAAAGAAAGATTTGTTAAAAATAGAAAGGGACCATGAAAAATCAATCCACCAGCTGCTAGCTGATTCAAACAATAACATAAAATTGAACATAGTCAATGAAAAATCAGAATATAGTGCAAACAACACAAAAAATCTAATCACCAAAGTAATGGTAGAAAACTTGCCCAAAATGGAAAAAGAATTTGACATGCAGATAAGTAAGGCATATAAATTTCCAATTCACCATGATCGAAATAATCAACACCAAGCCAGACATGATGGTGCACACATATAATCCCAGCACTCAGGAGGCTGAAGAAGGAGAATCACCTTGAGTTTAAGGCCAGCCTGGGTTACATAGTGAGTTAAAGGTCAGTCTACATAAAAAAGCAAAATCCTGTATCAAAAACAAAACAAAAACAAAAGCAAAAAAAGAAAGGAAATAAAATCTATTTAAAATGCATATAATGGTCAAGATTCCAGAAATTCAACACAAGAACAAAGTATCAAAAACTGTAAGAGGAAAAAAATCTCATATAAAGGAGAGTCATCTTCCATGATAAAGAACTGAAGAAACTCATGACCACCAAGCCAGCCCTATAAAGAGTACTGAAAGATACTCTGGAAACTGTTAAAAATGACAATTCCAAGAACAACAACAGAAAGAAATGACCAAGTAGAGCAATCACTTAAATAGAGACAAAAAGAAGGAAACCAAAGAACAGGAAAATAATTTGACAAGGACACATCAATACTTATCACCTATAACCATCAATGTAAATGGCCTTAATTCATCATTCAAAAGAAGCAAACTGGCAGAATGAATCAAGAAAACAAGCCAACAATATACTGCATAGAAGAAACACAATTAACTAAAAAACTGATCAATACACTGAAATTCAAAGGATAGAAAACAAGACTTATGTAACAGGAACCCAGAAACTACTATGAACTTCAAGCCAAGACTGATCAAAAGATTCAAAGAAGGTCACTGCAACTTTGCTAAGGGAAAACTGCAAGAGGAAAAGATCATAAATATACTTGAACCAAATACCAGTGCACACAACTATATTAAAAAATATGAACAGACATGAAAAATCATATTGCAACAGGGGACCTTAATAACCTATTGACAAAAACAGACACATCAACTAGAAAAGAAATCAACAAACAAATATCAGAACTAATCCAAATTTGTGAATGAATGGACTTAGTAGATGGCTACAGAGTGCTTCTCCCTAAAACATGAGAACACATATTCTTTTCAGCTGTGCATGGGATGTTATCCAAAATAGACCACATGCTAATCTATACAACATGCTTAAGTAAATGCAAAGAAACTGAAATTATTCCATGCATAGTATCAGAACATAGGGTCCAAAGTTCAACACTCATTCAGATAAAAAAAAAACCTATAGAAAATCAGAATAGATATTCTTAATCTGAAAAAAGCCATCTATGACAAACCAATAGCCAGTATCATACTAAATGGACAAAAATTGAAAGTTTTTATTCTAGAATGAGGAAAAAGAAAAGGATGTCCATTATTACCACTCTTGTTCAATATAATTCTGGAAACATTAGCCAGAGCAATTAGACAAGTGAAAGATATAAAAGGAATAAGGACAGAAAAGGAAGAAGTCATTATTTGTGCATACATGATACCCTACATAGATGACACCAAAATGTCCACCAAAAGACACCTATATTTAATAACCAAATTCAGTAGCACAGCTAGATACAAAATTCATTGCATTCCTGGTACACAAATAACAAACTCAGAGGCAGAAATTAGAGAAACAACAGTTTTTGCAATAGAATAGCCCCAACAATGCAATACTTAGGAAGTAATTGAATGAAGGAAATAAAAGCAATTATATTGAAAATTACAATACCTGGGAAAAGGGAATGGAAGAGGATATCAGAAAAAGAAACCATATTCCTTGTTCTGAAGTAGGAAGAAACAGCATAGAGAAAATGTAAATACTCCCAAAATTGTTATATTAATTTGATGCCATTCTCATCAAAATACTAACAGCATCCCTCACAGAAATAGAAAAAATATTTTGGAAATTGATTTGGAACCAGAAGAGATCTAAAATAGCAGAAACAATCCTGGGCAACAAAAGCAAAGCAGGGGATCACAATTCCTGACTTGAAATTATAATACAAAGCTACTGTGACAATAACACCACAGTACTGAGAAACAAAACAAAATAAACCCAAGGATCAGTGGAACAGAAAAGAGGATGTAGAAACAACTCCAAACAAACTCAGCTACCTTATCTTTTATAAAAAGTTCAAACATCATCATTGAAAGAACACCACTTTATAAAAGAGTGGGGGGAAAGCTGGTTTTCCACGTGCCAAAGACTAAAACTAGGCCCATATCTCTCACTATGCACTAAACTAAAATTGAATGGATCAAAGATCTAAATATTAAAACAGAAACACTAAGCCTGATGCAAGAGACAATAGGTTGAACTCTTGAAGACACAGGTGTAGGCAAAGATTTTATAAACAAAAACCTAATCTCACAGAAAATATCATAAAAAAATCAACAACTAGAATCCTGTCATACTAAAACACATTTGCACAGCAAAAGAAATCACCAGCAGAGTGAACAGACAACCCAGAGAAAGGAAACGATTTTCACCATCTGTTCTTCAAAGGACTAATATCTAGACTACATAAAGAACTCAATAAAATCAGACCCTCCAAATTTAAAATCCCATTTCAAAAATAGGCATATGAAATGAATGCACATTTCTTAGATGAGGAAATATGAATGGCAAATAAATACATGGAAAAATGCTCAAGATCACTAGTCACTTGAGAGATGCAAATTAAAACAACACTGAGATTCCATCTCACTCCAGAAAGAATGGCTATTATCAAGAAACCAACCAATAACAAATGCTGGAGGGTATGTGGGGGAAAAGCAGCCCACATGCCCTATTGGTAGGAGTGGAGACTAGTGCAAACACCGTGGAAATTCCTCAAAACTCAAATCTACAGTTTCCATTTGTCCCAGTTGTTCCCCTTCTTGGTATCTTCCCAAAGCAATCAAAAGCATCACACCACAGCGATACATGCATGCCCATGTCTACAGCAGCACAGTTTGTAGTAGTTGTCTTGGAAACAACTCAAATGCCCATCAGCTGATGAATGGTTACAGAAGATATGTTTCTTTTACTCAGTGCAGTACTACTCAGCCATAAAGAAGGGTAAGCTCGAGATATTTCTAGGTAAATGGATACACGCTGAGTCACATGCTTAAATGAAATTAATCAGATACACATGTTCAAATACTGCATGGTTTATGTACTGTGACAAGCAAAGTGTAAATAAGAACCAAAATGTATATTAGATATTGTGAAATAGAAGCAAAATGTGAGAAAGGGAACTAGGGAAAAGATTGGGGAAAGAAAAAGGGAGAATGAAAAAATGGAAATATAGCTTCTGTAAATGAGAAGAGTATTTGAAGGGAAGGGAGGGAAAGGAAAGGAGAATGAAATTATATCATATATGGGTAAAAATTCCATATGATGAATGTTAGCATTATACATATCTAAAATGCACCAGAATTTAATTTTAAAAAAAAGGAAATAGAATAATTCCTGGCTGGACCAGTGGTTCAGCCGTAGAGCACTTGTCTGCACAAAAACTTGGGTTCAAACTAAAGCACTGGGGAGAGAAGGAGGGGAGACAGTAAATAATTCCTCAGTCACAACTAAGAGGAGGAAAACCATTGCTCCAAACCAAAAACATTTGCCTCTGCTTTCATCCGGCTCACACGGTTGCAAGAGATCTTGCTGAAGTACAAGAGAAATTTACTGACATGACACACACTGAAAAATTAACTGGGACTCTGACACTATCAGGAACACATGTCCTTGGCAGGATGTACTTCTTCAAAGTGAGAAGCATAAGCCTCCTCAGTCCTCCAACAGCTGCAGGAGCCTCACCAGTAAGAAAATACCATGGATCTCCATTCTGTTGTCTGCTCAGGTGCCAGATTGAGCCCTGATCTAACTTCCTTAGTCTATTCCTATTTTCTGATCACCCAGATCTTTTAGTCTGCACACAGTCTGCTCTTCAATCACCTATGCCAGGTAAAAGTTCTTTCCCTATTTCTAGGTTCCTAATCCCCAGACAAACATTGATGAACACCACCTACTCCTCCTCTCTAAAGGTAGCTTGCAGGTCAGTCTACATACCTTTGGCCAGGCACTAAGCCTGACCTAATCAGCCTATGCCTAGTAATCTCTAGTTTCTCTGCCTTGGAAATGATGACATAATATTGAGGACTGGGTTCATTCCCCATCCCAATCTGGCCATGTGACAGAGTCCAATGCATTGCAAGAGGCATGCACATGTACCCCGTGCATGCACACACATGCATACACACACACCATGCACACATGCTGCCTTATATACACCTTTATATCACATCACTGTGTACTTCATTTGGTTGTAGCTCTTAGAGCTAACCAAACCAATTTGATTCAGTGTTACTTACCACTGGGGGAACATAAACTACATAAAAGGAGAAATCTTCTCCTGTCTTGCTCTTCTCTGCTTCCAGGTTTTAGGATAGGACATTTAGCTCCTCGAAGGTGTTTAATAAAATTATGATAAATATGCAAGTAGCCAGCTAGACATAAGGGGGAATAGCCAGAGGTTTCTGCTTTTCACAGGTGTGGGTAGAGTGATGTTCTGACTTGAATATCCAGTCCAAGCATCATCCTTAATGGCAACAACCTTGTATGCTATGTATTCACATAAGCTTTTTCATTAGTGAAGAAAATGAGACTCAGAAAAGTGACTTAATCAAGTTCACCCAGCAGGTGGCTGAGCCCAAGAGGTGAAAGGTCTCTGCTACTGGCCACGCCCTTGAGCATCATATTTCCTGACCCTCCCTCTCTCCACAGTAAAGAAGGCAAAAGAAAAGACGAAGCGCCAGAGATTTAGCTCATTGGCACAAGTCCCAGCCTGGCAAGCGCTAGGTCATGAGTTTGATCCCCGGTATCAAAAAAGCAAAAGAAAAAAAAAAAAGAAAGAAAGAAAGAACGAACTAAGCTATCCAACTTTATAATGACAGCATAAAACAATGCAGAACGTAAGTAATCATTTCCCTTCCCTGTGAGCCTAGCCAGGGATCTCATTAATACTGCAAAAGCAGCACAGACCAACCACGGTTAAACATCAGAGGAGATCAAATCCCACAGCAACAGATTCGCTCAGCACTGCTGAGGACATTGCCTGTCACCTTCTCAGACCTCGTCAGGGGCTCCGTGGGCATGAGCAAGATCTCCTGCCCACGTTTTCCACGGAACTCTGCGCCAGAGCTGTGACGCACACGATCCAGAGTGGCGATCACTAAAACCACATTCACCGATTTAAGGTCAGAGGCCCAGGAGCTGCTGCACTCCTGTCCTCAGGATTCCAAACAGCGCGCCAGTTCTCCGAAAGCCCCGCCCCCCACGGCCTGCCCTTCCCCCATTGGCCTATTGCCCGTCCATCACGAGACCCCGCCCCGCATCCCACACGCCGCCCTCCGGCTCCGCCTACCTGGCTGCTTCCCTCAGCCTCTAGCGACCACCTACCCCGGGGTCTTTCCCTCCTGGACCCCATTCTCCGCGTCCTCAGCTCCGCCACCTCAGCGCTTCACTAACCTTCCTCCCCCACGGCAGGACCGCTGCGCTTGGCCCTGGGCCCAGAGAGCTCCCGACCGCAGGCAGAATTGGAATCGGGGGCCCCCTCAACCTCACCTCCGAGAGGCGCGGACCACGTTGCCACGCCCCTCGCCACTGCGCCTGCACACTGGGAACCCGCGGGGGGCGTAGGGCCGCCAGTAAGAGGTAGGCGTGGCTTTTTAACACCACGCGCCACAGCGCTTGCGCAGTATTATCCGGGACGTGATTATTTGGGGGCAGAATTGCAGAGCTACAGTAACTCTAAGAAACTGATTGGAATCTCTGATCACAGCCCCGGCCTTAGTGCGGTCTTCTTGGGACTCTCCGGGCAGTGCGAAGGTGTTTGACAAATCCTCTGCACCCCTTCGATGAACGTAGGTGGCCGATTAAGCAGTCCTTTGACTTGATCAAGTTCCTAAGAAAGAGCGAAGGTTGATTTTACTATATTGAGTGCTTTATGTGTTCGTCCAGTTTTCTGGGAGTGGTTACTTGAATGGTTGTTCTAACAGCTGAAAATACTTTTCTGTGCTTTGCGCTGGTGTTATCTGTGGGTACCTGCAGTTTGAGTTCTTTACCTCAAATACTTGCCTATTTTTTCCAAGTTTGGTACCCTGCATGGTAGTGACTGGGGAAAAACTTGGCTGGCCACCTGTCTTAGCCTCACTTTCCATTTCTGAAGTGCCCCTGATGCTTAGTGTTTATCATGACTTTTACAGAGATTGCCTTGCTTAAAAAGAAATTTTATTATCATATCTGTTATGGTTAACTAGATTTCTCTTGCAGTGGTCATATGCATGCATTCTTGTTTTCAAAGAAAACAAGAAAAGGAAACAAGGAAAAGAAAACAGATTCTCCTAAGAAATGTACCAGTCACAATCAATGGTAAATGGGCAAAGGTGGATTTCAACCATCATGATAAAACAGAGTTTACGTTTCGCCAAAGAACTGTCTCATCTGAATGGGAAAATTATTTCAGACACTGAAAGTGACAGACTGCCTGCATGAATTGCTGATAGTAGAAGCACCTGACTCACTTTTCCTCCAGCTGGAAGGGCTGTGCGGTCCAGCCAATGGCAGACTGGGCTTCCCCCTTCCTCCCCTCTTTTCCTCCTTGCATCCTAATGGACTGGGACAGTTTGCTGCAGTGTCCTCCCAGCTGTCAAGTCCCATCATCTACTGCAACATGAGCACACCCAGAGAGCATGCTGTCCCTTCCCCAGTAATTTATGTATAAAATGTGTATAAAACAAACACTAGGTATATAGATACTTGATGCATATTAACAAAGGATTAGTGAACAAGGGTACATGGGAAGACATTGCCATCTTAAATTAAAGAGTATTTCTTATATGATGGTTAATTTCTGGAATACTTAAAGACTAATGTGATTAAATTCTTCAATGTTCAAGGAGATCAAACAATGTGAATCTACAATAAAGTGTTAAAATTCATAACACTGTTGAGAAATTGAAGGAGAAAGCAAAAGAGAATAATGTAATAAAAATTTAACACAAGATTGGTTGTAAAATCAATAGAACAAAAATCTAGAATAAAATTCCTATTGAAAAATGTGATAGTTATGGACAATTGCAAATGTAAGACTATTAAAGAAAAAAGTAATAGTCCTTTGTTTATTACAGTAAATCTGAAAGTGTATCAAATATAAGACTGGAAAATGATGCAGAATTATTTCAGGTACTAGCTATATTTTAGTAAAAGAGTATATTTTCAATTTAAGAAGGCTTTTTTTTTCCTTCCAGAATGTGTTTTACCTTGAACCAAGAAAAAATAGTTCACTCTGGTCTTAACAAAATAATGCAGCCCAGCAGCCCTGCACTGGAGGCCAAGATGGAGAAGACCTCCTTGGCCACCATCACCTTCCCCTTGCTGCTATGGTACATGGGGAGGAAGATGACCCACATAGCAGAACACCAGCATGCTGAATGTCAGGAACTTGGCTTCACTGTGAGGCAGGTTCCTGGTCAGGAAAGCCACCATGTAGCTTAACAGGGCCGGGGAGCCCAGGTATCCGAGGACACAGTAGAAGGCAGTGAGGGAGCCCTTGTTGCACACAATGATGATGTGGCCATGCTCAGAGTGTGCATCTGTGTCAACGTATGTTGGATTTGTCCCCATCTGGACTGCACAGAGAGTGAGTTGTATCAGGGGGCAGATGGGGATGATTTAGTTTGGTGTCCCTAATAGCAGTAAGTGCCTCATCTTTCTTTATGGAGCAGTGACTTTAAAGGCCAGCACCACAGTGATAGTTTTGGCCAAGACGGTGGAAACAGCCACAGAAAAGACAACTGCAAATGTGGTCTGCTGGAGGATGCAGGTGGCTGTGTTGGGACAGCCAATGAAAAGCAAGATGAAACAGAAGGTGAGGTAGATGAGCAGGGAGTAGCTGAGAGCCTGGTTGTTGGCCTCGACAATGGGAGTGTCTCAGTGCTTCACAAAGAGTCCAAGAACAGCAGCTGTGAGGACAGTGAGGCTGAGAGCAGTGCCAGTCAGAGATTTTCCCAAAGGATCTTCATAAACCAGAAAGGTCACAGGTTTTTGCAGGCAGTGGTTTCTCTGAGTGTCGGTATATTGGTGATCTAAACATTCACACACTGCTCCAATATCTAGCAAAAATTGAAATTTTCACTTGCCTAGGTGTATTATTTCCTTTTTTTCCCAAAAAAAAATCATTCCCAGAAACTTACTAGATTTGAACTAAATTGTCAGTTTTTAAGTTTTTTTCTCTCTCTTTTTCAGTATATGGGATTGAACTCAGGAACTTTACCCTGAGATATATTCCCAACCCTTTTTTAATTTTGTTATTTTGAGAAAGGATCTCCTTAATTCATTCTGTTGCCAATGCTGTGTTCCCACAGAAAATCCCCCTGCCTCTTTCACCCAGATCCATTGATTCCAGGCATGCATCACTACACTTTACTTTTGCATTTCTTTCTAGATGCAAAAATAAAAGAACAGTATATAGAGAATAACTCATGTATAATACTATTTGTTATTTATTCTCCTTTCAAAATTTGACATATGCATGAAAGCTTTCTATTTTTGCAAAATAATAAAGGATGTACCTTTATTATTTCATTTATTTCATCTGTATCAAAACTTTATAAATTATTCCCCAGATATTCAGTGAACAATCTGAGTTTTTTTTTATTTGAAGAGAAAAAAACGGGAAAAAGGTAGAAATATTACAGAATTTCAAGAAAAGATAAACAGTAAGAAATCACTAGTTGATACATATTGTTCTTTTAGAAATAGTTATTCAAGTTACAGGATTAGAGCACACAAAGTGGACACTAAAGCAGTGAGAGTGCAAACAGATCTGTTCAACAATCCAACAAGAACCTAGAAATATGGTCATCAATCCCACACGTCTAAACATACATGCAGCTATATCTTTTATAGCGCTTCCTATTTCCTCTTTTTTTACAATAGCAATTATACATTTTTAAAATTTTATTTAAACAGAAAAAAGGGTAGCAACAATACAGAATTCTAAAAGAAAGAAAGAAAAAGGAGAATGAGAAAAAGCCCTACTAAGAAATCAGTAATTTATAAATTACATACTGTCATCCTGGATGCAGTTGTTCAAGTTACAAAGTTAAAGGGTACATAGTAAATATTCAAATAGTCAGACTACAAACAGTTCTGCTCAAAGATCCAACAAAGATTCAGTAATACGGTCATCTATTTTACACACTCAAACATACATGCAGTTATATCCCTTAGAGCACTTTCTTTTCCTCTCTTTTTTACAATAGCAATTACACATTTTGGTTTTATTACTCTTATAGTTCTTATTTACTTTTACACTAGAGACAATATGATATTTATAAATATTCTTATTTATTTCACTAATGAAGATAGTCTCAAGTTGTCTCCATTTGCCTATGAAGGCCTCAAGATCATCCTTTTTTATAGCTGAGTAACAAACCATTTTCTGAATTAACTAATAGAAATTAGTAATATAATTATCTTAGCTAATATATACATATATATATATATATATATATATATACACACACATACTTTTACCTTGCACCTTATTTTTTTTCTTATTTCCCTCATTCCAGTAGTTTCTTCACCTTTCACAATGTTTATTGTACGTTTTGATCTTATTTACACTTTCAGTTTCTTATAATAGGGAGACAATACAATATTTAGATAGGCAATTCTGATTTATTTCTCTTATGAGTATGGTCACAGATTGCATCCTTTTAACTATAAAAGCCTTAAGTTTCTCCATTTTTTTATAGCTAAGTATACTCCATTGTATAAAAATACATCTGTTGTATGTATATTCTTTTTGGTGGACATTTGTGTTGCTTCCAAGATTTAAGTATTACTTATTATACTGCTATAAACCTGGTTGCTCATATATCTCTGTGGTATGATGTTTTTAATTCTTGTGGCAAAATACCAGAAGGGGAATAGCTGGGTCAAGTGTTACCTCCAATCCTATTTTTTTTAGGAATCTCCACACTGATTTCCACAGTGGTTTCACACTCCCACCATCAGTGGAGAAGTGTTCCTTTTTCCCCACAGCCCCACCAATCATTGTTACTAATTGATTTCTTTATGATAGACATTCTTTCTGGGGTGAGATAGACTCTCAAGGTTGTATTTGCAATTTCTCAAAAAACCAATGAAGTTGAATATTTTTTCATATATTTATTGTGATTTGTATTTCTTCATCTGAGAAGTGTATGTTTTCAGATGGCCATTTTTTGGATTGGGTCTTTGAATTTGGAAGGGGGGTGTCTAGAAATCCTTTGTCTGAGGGACAGTTGGCTACACACTTTCATCAATCTGTGGGTAATCTTTTCACACTAATGGTGATTTCTTTGAAATGCAAATATTTTAATAAGATGAGATCCCATTTGTTGATTCTTTGAAGTACTGCCATGCAGATTGTGTTTCTCTTATGAACTCTCTGCTTACCAATATGTTTTCAAAGTTTCTACCAACTTTCTCTGCCAGTATATTTAGTGTTTGTGTTTTAATATCTAGATCTTTGTTCCATTTAGACTTTAGTGCATGATAATAGACATAATTCTAGTTTTAGTCTTTGGCTTGTGGAAAGATAGTTTCTCCAGCACCATTTATTAAAGAGACTATCTTTCTTCCAGAGAACCTATTTGGTTCTGTTGTCAAAGATAAGGTGGCAGAGTGTGTTTGTGATTATGTCTGAATCTTCTAATCTGTTCCACTAATCTTCAGGTCTGTTTTTTGCCAGTACCGTGCTGATTTTATCATGGTGCCTTGGTAGTGTAATTTTGAGTCAGGGATTGTGATGCTTCCTGCTTTGCCTTTGTTGCACAGTATTGCCTTTTCTATTCTAGCTATTTCTTATTTCCAGATGAATTTTAGGAGTGTTTTCTCTAGATCTGTGAGGTATAGTAAGGGTACAGAAGACATAAACATAGAATAAATTGGAAGACACTGAAATTTCTGAAATGTTAACAACTGAAGTTGAGAAACAAATCCATGAGGCTATAAAGGAGTTCAGATAAGAACGTCTCAGGTTAAAACAGAAGGAAAGCAAAGGAGTTGCTTATGGTAGTTATAGAGGACATAGATTTTAAAAAGTAGGAGAATAGAAAAGAGATAGAAACCCTGAATGAACAATAAAGGAAACAAATAAAATGCAGGAAACAGACTGAGAGATTTACAGGAAATTAAAAGTTCCACTGAAATCTGGCAAAACTACTTGAAAGAAACTGAAGATAGACTTTTAGACCTTGAGGATAACATTGTGGCTAAAGATCATGAACGGAAAGATCTCTTAAAAATAACAAAGGTGCAGAAAACAAAAACACAACAGCTGCAAGATGGCTAAAAGTAAAACAATATAAGTTTAATTGATGTTAATGGAAAAATGGGAATCGATGCAAATGACACAAAAAGACTATTAGTAGAGGCAATAACAGAACATTTTCCAAGTATTGGAACAGAATCTGACATCCATATAAATAAGGCAAATAGAACTGTAAACCACCATGACCAAATAAATCTTCACCCGGACATATAGTAACCATGATGCCATGAAATCAGCACAAAAACAATGTGAAAAGCTGTTCGATAAAAAAAAAGATCAGCTATAAGTGAAGGCCCAATAAAATCATAGTTGACTTCTCAACACAAACCTCTAATCAAGAAGAGCTTGGTTGAAGTATTTCAAGTCATGAAAGAAAACAATTTCCAACCCAGATTGATGTACCTGCAAAACTATATTTTGAAATCAATGGAGAAATAAAATGGTTTCATTGTTGAGGAAATAAAAGTCAACCTGGGTAATAATGATCTTCTAGGTAAACAAACCTATCACAAGGAGGAAATTATATATGAATGGAAATGAATGCTTTTGTGTTTTAAATGATGTAAATCCCTACCTGCCTACTGTTTTCCGTGCATGATATCTGAACTTTTCTAATGGAGTTCTAAAAGAAAAAGTGATAAATCTTTATATATCTCAATGATGCTATGCAATAAAGCATCATATATCTCAATGATGCTTTATATATCTCAATGATGTTATATAAATGATTCATTTAATTCCACAAGAATTTTGGTACTAAAAACTTCATTATACTGATCTATATAACTGTGTCACGGGGGTCCTTGGGAAACACTGCTGAACCTGTCATTCTAGTAGGACCCTTAGGGTTTGTGGCCATGGTTCTTCTCTGACTCTGGTGACAGGAGGGACATCTACCAGGGAAGGGTGAGGAAGCCACGGGATCCATCACTGTCCTCCCATAGCCTCGCCTTTTCCCCAGGTCCCTGGATTACCTGCTTCCCTCACAGGTCACATCTATCAGGGCCATTATTCATGATGCCCTCTGGGCTGGAGCACTCTCCCCACAGGCAGCCTCATAGCTGGCTCCTGCTCAAAAGTCACCACTCTGGATTGCCCTGCTCCCATTTCTGTCCTGTGCCATTTACTTCATAGTCCTAATCTGTTACCAAGTGAGTTTCTCTTCCTGTCTTTCCCCTTCCAAAAGCAGCACCATGTCTGAATCCCTCAGCCTGGTTTCCCAGTCCCCAGAAATGTGCCTGAAATGTAGTAGGTGTTTGAGAAATGACTGTTTTGAGAAGGGACAGGGCACATTATGATCAGTCCAGAATGTGAGGGGAGGGAAGTGTTTCATGTAGGTTATTCCTCTGCTGAGCAGGAGAGAGGGGTTGCTCAGGGCAGACTCCAATTCCAGAATGGGGTACCTCTTCCTGATGACCCAGGCAGTGGCAGCAGAGCCCAGTGTCTCTGTGCCTGCACTGTGTGGTACATCTGGGAGAGTATGGGGAGGATGTTATGAGAATTGGAGTGGACACCATGACACGGGGTTGGTCAGTATGGGATCATGCTCTCTGTGTTGGAAGACTTACAGACCACATTATATCCCTGCGCCTCAGTGTCTGCATCTGTAAAATTAGGATAATGGTGTCCACACTTCTTGATGCTTTTTCGGTGCAGAAGTGGACTAATCCCTAAGTGCCTAGAGCAAACCTGGACAGTAGACAACATTTTAGAAGACTTGGTCATGCTTTTTATTAACTGAGGTTTTGAGTTCCATCCCATGCCATTTCTGCAGCAATGACATGGGTGTCATGTTACCATCCTTGTATTATCATAAAAGAGATTTCTGTAATGTTTAGGCCATAGCACATTTTAGAGTCTGCTCCAGGTGGCTGAGATGCTTTTGCTTAGAGCAATGGTTAGATTGGGATGTGAGGAAGTCAGCTGCAGTAAATGGAGCACCTGTGACCTCTGGGTTAGTATGCTGGCTATGCCTGAAAAGTCATCTCATTTCTTTGATCTTCACTTTCCCATTCCAATCTGGTCTGTGTGAAGTAGGCATGGATCGGTAGAGTGTAATGTCTTCTCACATTGAGTACTATGTGAAAGTTTCAAGATTCTCTTCTACTTTTCATCTCCTATCATACTCAGGCTGCAGCCCCCATCAAGCTATCCTACATAAGAAGATTAAAATTAAATAGTTTGATAATTTGCAATGGGTAACAACAGTAAAATGCCACCTCTTGATAGAAACAGTTTGACAAGAGCCTGGACCTTAAGTTGAAGTTGTACCTTGCCAGTTGTGGAACACCATATGTAGCTGTGGGCCAAGAAGAGAGTAGAGATGGGGCTGGGAAAGGAGCTACCAAGCTTGGATCTTGAATCCCAGTTCTGTTTGGTTTCTAGGAGGGTGATCTCAGTGAATAATTTCTCTCTTCAAATATTCAATTTCCAATCTGTAAAATTGTGGAAAATAATGTCTATGTTTGAGGCTGCTGTGCAGTACAGCACAGAAGGCCTGCTGTGATTCTGGCAACAAGTAGGTGCTCAACAAATTTTCCTTTCTTTAAACTCGAGTTTTCCTGCAACCTCTGATAGACATCCCCCCAAAATCTTCTGTCTGAAAGGTAATTATTTATCAGTAGATTCAACATTGGATGAGTTTAGTGAAGTTAGTTGGGAGTAGCTTGCTGAGGACTTAACTCAAAAAGCTTGCCCTTGTCCCCAAATCTTCCTTTGTCTCTTTGCTTCTTGACTGCCATGATTGAACAGCTTTTTTCTGTCATGTCCTTCCATGCTGCCTTTCTGCCTCAGAGCCATCTGACCTGTGAATGAATCCATGAGACAGAATAAATCTGTCTTCCTTTAAGTTGGAGGTCATCAATATTTTTCCTCAGCAATAAAGAAGTGACTTATAGAGATTTAGGAACCAAAGAACTGGAATCATTGCTGTCACTGTTCTGAGAATATAGTTTGAATGCATTTGGAAAGGTCAGGTAAAGAAGCTCTAGAATGTGGAAATACAGAAAGTGGAGACACAGGAGAGGGAGCTAAAAGCCCAGGTGATTACAAATTTATTTCATCAAATAAGTCAGTCATGTTGGGAATTGGGGCTTTGCAGATTTGAGGAGAACACAAGGAGGCAGTTGCATTTCTGCAAGTTTGTGTCCCATGGGGCAATGACAAATTATAGTTTGTATTTTAGTTGTAATGAAGTTTTCATGGAATATATTGTAAACATCTAAAGAGAACAGCAAAAGAATAAAACTGTCCAACTCTCCATTTTGTTTTTGTTTACAGTATGCTTCTTATCCAACTCTCCATTTCATTTACTCCCTAATTTTCCTTTGCTCTTTAGTCCCATTGATCTATCCATGAACTCTGCTTATACCTTTTTGCCTTTGATAGTCTTTTCTTCCCAACCATCCTTGTTTCTGTCCACCCATCCATTTAAATACTCTTTCAATCTGTTAATTTATGGAACAGTTTTTATTGCATATGCACATTCAAAAGTCCAGTAAAGGAGAAATACGGTCTCCTTTTAAAATAGATGGCAAATATTGATTTCAAGTAAACTCTCAACAGTGTCAAAAATCTGCACCCTGTGACCAATTAAGATTTTAATCAGAAATAAATTTTCAGCATTATTAATGAAATTCTTCAATTTAAACACTTAAAGAAATAAATGATGACTCAAAAGCCAAAAACTGTATGTGAGCACACAGTGAGATACATCCACTGGCATATTTAATATTGATTTTCAGACAGATGCTTGTTGAGCCTCAAAGTATTCCAGGTTAAACTCAAACTTACAATATGTAGCCTCACTATCCAATAGTGCTGAGATCACATGTGTAAACCATCATGAACAGAAATGAAACTTCATATATATGCATTAATATGACTATATATATCAGAATATATGGTAGATAAACCATTTCCTGTCACATTATCTAAAAATCCTTTAAAATACTTGGGTATAAACATGACAAGAAAGCTGATTTTATAAACTATATGTAGTATAATGAAAAATGTACATTTTACACATATATAAGTCTCAGTCAAGAATAATTAATTAGGATACAAGGAAATATAAATATGGGATGGAAAAACATTCTACTGCATATCTACAAGTTTTTTCTCAAATTATTCTATAAATTCAATACAATAGAACCATAAAATAAATAATGTTTATACTTGCATTAACCAGTCAGTTGTAGAAATCTAATAGCCATGTGAGACAGGACACTTAAAGTAATGCAACTCATTGCAGAAGGAAATGAGAGAAGACAAATATGTATACAGTCACCAAAATGTACTGTATCAGCACATAGAAGACAGGATAAACACTCAAAGGAAAATGCAATAAAATATATTTAAAAATTAAGAAACACAATGACAGAAAGGAAGAGATTTCACATCATTTTGTTTTTTAATTTTATTTAAAGAAAGAAAGAAAATAAAATTTAAGAAAAACAAAATAGAAAAAAGTAACAAAAAAGTGGAATACAGAATTCAAAAAAAATTAACATAAAATCATTAGTTGATACATTACATATTGCCATCTTAACAATAGTTGTTAAAGTTACAAAATCAAAGCATGAAAACTGGCTAGACTCAAAAATTGACAGTGCAAATTCTTCTGTTCAATGATCTGACAAAAATTTAGTAATACAGTCATTGATCTTACACACTATAAATACTGTTACATCCTTCAGAGCACTTTCCTTCCCTTTCACTTTTACAATATCTATTATATCTATTATACTTTTATATCTATTTTGCTGTTATCTCTGTTACACTTTTTGGATACCATTATTCTGCCAATTCTTATTATTTTTTACACTACACAGACAATGTTGTATTTACTAATTTGAGTCTTGTTTATTTAACTAATGAGGATATGCTCAAGTTGCCTCCATTTACCTGTAAAGGTTAAGATCATCCTTTTTTATAGTTGAATGGTATTCTATTGTATAAAAATACCACATTTTTTTCATCCACACTGCAGTTGATGGGCATTTTGGTTGTTTCCAAGATTTTTTAAAATTTATTTTTATTTTTATTTTATTTTATTTAAAGAAAAAAAGAAAAGAAAATTTTAAAAAATAGCAAAAAATGAGAAAAAAGTAGAATACAGAATTCCAAAAAAATATCATCATAAAATTGCTAGTTGGCCCTGCTGGGCCTGCCCTGCCAAAGGGAACATTGTGGAAGCCCACCTCAGGCCTAGGCTCTCTGGGACCACAGCCGGTGGGGCTGAATGGAACTTTCAATGCCAGTTATTTGAGGAATCTCCATACTGATTTCCACAGTGGTTGCACCAGTCTGCACTTCCACCAACAGTGGAGAAGTGTTCATTTTTCACCCATATCCTCACCAACATTTGTTATTAGTTTTTTTCTTGATGGCAGGCATTCTTTCCAGGGTGAGATGACATCTCAATGCTGTTTTAACTTGCATTTCTCGAATGACTAGTGATGGTGAACACGCCTTCATGTATATATTTTCCATTTGTATATCTTCATCTGAGAAATGTGTGTTCATCACCAATGCCCATTTTTGGAGAGGGTCTTTGAATTTGGGGGGCTTGATGTTTTTCAGTTCATTATATGTGATGGATATAAGTCCTTTGTCTGAGGGATGGTTGGCTAAAATTCTTTCCCATTCTGTGTGTTTTCTTTTCACTTTGTTGGTTATTTCCTTGGAACTGCAAAAACTTTTTAGTAATATAGGATCCCATTTTTTTAAAGTATTTCCCTTGTGGTTTGCATTTTATTCATGAATTCTCTGCAAACCCTGTCTCCAAGATTTTTACTGACATTGTAGTCCAGTAGATTTAGTGTTTCTGTTTTAATATTTAGATCCTTGAACCTGTTTGACTTTAGTTTAGTGATAGGCATGGGTCTAGTTTCAGTCTTTGCCCTGTGGAGAGCCAGTTTTTCCAACACCATTTATTAAAGAGGCTCTCTTTTCCAGTGAACATGTTTAGCCCTTTTATCAAATGTAAGGTGGCTGAGTTTCTTTGTAGTAGTGTTTGCATCTTCTAATCTGTTCCATTGATCCTCAGGTCTATTTCTTTGCCAATACCATGCTGATTTTATTACTGTGGCTTTATAGTACTGTTTTAAGTCAGGAATTGAGATGCCTCCTGCCTTGTTTTTGTTGCCTAGAATTGCCTTTGCTATTCTAGGTTTCTTCTGTTTCCAAATGAATTTTAGTAGTGTTTTCTCTAGATCTGTGAGGTATGTCAATGGTATTTTGATTGGCATTGCATTGAATCTGTATAGCAGTTTTGGGAGTATGGCCATTTTCACAATGTTCGTTCTTCCTAACCAAGAGTAAGGAATATCCTTCCATTTTCTAATATCCTCTCCAATCACCTTTCTTAGGGTAGTACAATTTTCAGCATATATTTTTTTACATTCTTGGTTAGGTTGATTCCTAGGTATTTCATTTTTTTAGATGCTATTGAAATATTTCCATCATTTCTCTCTCAGTGCATTTTTTGTGTACAGGAATGCTATTGATTTTTGAGTGTTGGCTTTTCTTCCAGCTATGCTGCTGAAGTTGTTTATTACCTTTTCAGACTTTTAATGGAGTTTTTTGGTGTTTTCTATATAGAGTATCATATCCTCTGCAAATAATGATAATTTAACTTCTTTTCCTATTTATATTCCTTTTATTTCTCGCTCTTGTTTGATTTCTTTGGCTAACATTTTAAGAACTATATTGAATTGGAGTGGTGATAGTGGACATCCTTGTCTTATTCCTGATTTTAGAGTGAAGGCTTTCAGTTTTTGTCCATTTAGTATAATGTTGCCTGTTGTTTTATCATAGATGGCCTTTATGAGATTGAGATAGACACTGTGTATTCTGAGTTTCTGTAAGGTTTTTTTTTTATCATGAAAAGGTGTTGGACTTTATTGAATGTTTTTTCTGCATCTATTCAGATGATCATGTGGTTCTTAATTTTAGCTCTGTTGATGTGGTGTATTACATTTATTGATTAGCATATGCTGAACCATCCCTGCATTCCTGGAATAAATCCCCTTGGTTATGGTGTATAATCTTTTTGATAATTTGCTGCATTCTATTTGCCAATATTTTATTGAGAATCTTTGCATCAATGATCATTAGTGAGACTTATGCATAGTTCTCCATTTTGATTGGGTCTTTCTCTGGTTTTGGTATCAGAGTGATAGTTGGCTCCAAGAATGAGCTGGGGAGGACTACTTCTCTTTCAATTTCATTGAAGAGTTTAAGGAGTATTGGCATTAAATCTTCTTGAAATTTTTTATAGAATTCAGCTGTGAATCCATCAAGACCTGGGCTTTTCTTTGCTGGTAAGTTTTTAATCATTTTTTTATTTCAGTAGCTGATATTGGGGTATTCAAAATTGTTAAATCTTCTTGAGTGAGCTTTGGTAGTTCATATGTTTCTAGAAATCTGTCCATTTCCTTTGTGTTTCCACCCTTTATGAGTAGAGATTTTCAAAGTAGGTGTTCATTATCTTTTGAATTTCCATGGGATCTGTAGTAATTTCCTTCTTTTCAGTCCTTGTTCCATGATTTTGAGTTTTTTCTTTCTTCTTCATAATAAGGTTGGCCAGGGGTTTATCAATTTTGCTTATTCTCTAAAAAACCAGCTCTTTGATTCATTTAATCTTTGTATTGTTTTTTAGTTTCAGTTGTAGTAATTTGTGCTCTAATCTTTACAATTTCCTCTTTTCTAAGAGCTTTGGGCTTGACTTGCTTTTCCCTTATAGAAGCTTGAAATGTAGCATTAGGTTATTTATGTTCATCCCATTTTCTTGATGTGGCTATCATTGCTATATATTTCCCTCTTAGGGCTGCTTTCATTGCATCCCACAGGTGATGGTATGTTGTATCTGCATTTTCATTGTATTGTAGGTATTGTCTTATTTCATGTTTAATTTCATCTGTAACCCACTGGTTATTCAGAAGATTTTTGTTTAATTTCCATGTATTTATACAGGTTTTGCAGGGGGTTTTGCCATTGATTTTCAATTTTAGTGTGCTATGATCAGATATTATGCGTGGGATAATTTCACTTCTTTTACATTTAGTTAAGAATTCTTTATGGGTTAATATATGGTCTATTTTGGAGAATGTCCCATGTGTAGCTGAGAAGAATGTATATTCTGATGTGGTTGGGAGGAACACTCTGTAAATATCCACTAAGTCCATTTGCTCACAGTATGATTGAGTTTCTGTTATTTTTTGTCCAGGTGATCTATCTCTTTGTGACAGTGGAGTGTTAAGGTCTCCTATTACAATTGTGTTCTTGTGTATTTGGTTTTTCATGATCATTAGTATTTGTCTTATATAGTTGGGTGCTACTTTATTTGGTGTATAAATATTTATAACTGTTAGGCCTTCCTCTTGTAGTTTTCCACTTACAAGTATATAGTGACCTTCTTTCTTTTAATCATTTTATTGTTGAAGTATACTTTGTCTGCAAACAGGATAGGTACCCCTGCTTTTTTCTGGGTTACTGTTGCATGGAATACTGTTTTCCATCCTTTGACTTTTAATCTGTGAGTTTCTTTTTGAGTCAGATGTGTTTCTTGTATACAGCATATTGTTGCATTTTGTTTCTTTTTTTACTTTTTTTGGTGCCAGGATTGAACTCATGACCTCTCATTTGCCAAGCAGGCAGTTATGACACTGAGCTAAACCCCTGGCCCTGCATCCTGTTTCTTGATCCATTCTGTCAACCTGTTTCTTTTTGTGATCCCATTTACATTTATGAATTTCACTGATACGTACTGGCTTGACTTTGCCATGTTTTGTTTCTTTTTTTGGTTTCCTGTTTTTTTCCCTTGTTTAATTTCTGGTCCAGCCTCAGGGTTTCATTCTGCAGTTGTTCTGGAGATTATGGTCATTTTTCTTTCTATCTAGCATGTCTTTCAGTATTTTTCTAGGGTTGGTTTGGTGGACATGAAATCCTTCAGTTGTTCTTTGTCATGAAAGTAACTTGTTTCTCCATTAAATTTGAAAGACAGTTTTGCTGGGTACATCAGACTGGGTTCAAAGCTGTTTTCTTTCAGTGTTTGAAATACTTCACTCTGAGCTCTTCTTAACTTGAAGGTTTGTGCCAAAGTCTGCCATGATTGTAATAGGCTTTCCTTTATAGGTGAGTTGAGTCTTTTCTCTAACTGGTTTTAGTATTCTATTTTTACACTAAATGTCTAGGATCTTAATTATTATATATCTGGGTGTAGATATATGTTGGTTGTGACTATTTGGTGCTCTGTATGCCTCACTTATTTGTATATCAGATTTTTTTCCCCATGTGTGGGGAACTTTCTGTTATTACTTCTGTCAATAGTATAATTATGTCATTTACATTGACTCCTGCATCTTCACTAATGTCTATCAGTCTTACACTATTTGTCTTGGAATCATCTTGAATCTGCTGGATTGTCATTTTGTGCTGCTTTGTTGTTGTTTTTTTATTTAAAGAGAAAAAAACACAAAACAGAAAAAGGGGTAGAAACAATACAGAATTTCAGACAAAAAAGCAGTAAGAAATCACTAGTTGATAAATTACATATTGTCTTCTTAGACCTAGTTGTTAAAGTTACAATATTAAAGCATACAAAGTGGACATTCAAACAGTGAGACTGCAAAGAAGTTCAATGATCCAGTAACAACTTAGCAATATGGTTATCAATCCTACACACTTAAACATATATGCAGCCATATCCTCTAGAGCACTTTCTTTTCTTCTTTTTACTTTTTAAGTCCATTATCTGCTTAGTTATATCCTGTTTTAGGTTGCTCAATACCTTACTGACTTGTTTTGTTGTTGTTATATACTTTTAATCACCTTATATAATTCTGTTGCCTTGTTTTTGAGTTTCTCCTCATCCATGATCCATGGATCAGCTTTGGTGGAGTTGGGAGATTTTTGGAGGTATTTTGTTACTTTCTTATCTACTTTTTTTTTGAAGGTAGCAAAATACAGAAGAACAAGACAGAACAAACCCATGCAACCACAGTGCAGTAAAACTACCACAGAACCTCAGAGCAGGTCACCAGGACATGAGCAATGGGCTCATTAGTACAGCCCATTTTGTTCACATTAGCTATTCTTTCAATCAGGTAGAGGAAAATGGAAGGAAATATCGAACTTTTAAAAACAGAATATTGAATAAAGCAGTACCATTAATCAAAACTGAGCAAAACAGTGATAAAAATATTTGCCTTCAAAGAGATGGTAGAAGGAAATCCCCCTTACTTGCCATGCTGTATACATTTATCCTCCAAAAAGATACTCAGACCGCCGGTGCCAACTTGCTAATGGGGGTGGTGGTGGATCAATGTCTCATTCTTAACCCGCATACCGGCAGGGCCCCAGCTGCTTACCAGGGTAGTGAGTAGGCTGCCTGTTCTCCCAGCGCCCAAAGTTCCAACATGATGCAGAGCTCAGGAATTGCTGATAGTTCCTGCCCTGGTGTGCCGGTGGCTTGCTAGGCCCCCAGCTGCTCACCAGGGCTACCAGTAGACCACCTGTTCTCCCAGCGCCCAAAGTTCCAACATGATGCAGAGCTGAGGAATCACTGATAGTTCTCACCCTGGTGCGCCAGTGGCTTGCCAGGCCCCCGGATGATCACCAAGGTGGCAAGTAGGCCACCTGTTCTCCCAGCACCCAAATTTCCAACATGATGCAGAGCTCAGAAATTGCTGATAGTTCCCTCCCTGTTGCACCAGTGGTTTGCTAGGCCCCCAGCTGCTTACCAGGGCTGCCAGTTGGCTGCCTGTTCTCCCAGCACCCAAAATTCCAACATGATGCAAAGCTCAGGAATCGCTGATAGTTCTCACTGTGGTGCACCAGTGGCTTGCCAGGCTCCCAGGGCAGTGAGTAGGCCACCTGTTCTCCCAGCACCCAAAGTTCCAACATGATGCAGAGCTCAGGAATCACTGATGCTTTGTTGTTTTTATAAGTTCTTCCTTTCATGATCACTATCTGTGATCCTGTCCTCATGGTCTGACGTTCTATCCTCATGTTCATTTAAACAGTTTTGCCAACTTTCAATACAATTTTTTGTTTCTTATATATCTCTTTGAAATTGTTTCACAGATTCTGCTTATTTTCTGTGTTGTTCATTCAAAGTTTCAATCAATTTCCCATACTTCTGTATTTTTTTGTCTATTACTTCTCAGGCTATGTTGAGCTACTCATTTACTAAGGTTGTTATTTCTGTCTTTACATAAGACATTATTTCTAATTTGATTTGCTATGTAGACTCATGGATTTGTTTCTTTACTTCATTTGCTATCATTTCAGAGATTTATCTTGTATGACTTTTAAAGTCCTCTATTTCAATGTCACCTGTACTTGCTCCTGATGGACTAGATGCTTGAGATTGCATTTTGCCTTTTTGTTTTGTCATTTTCACCTTTTGGGTAAATATTTGGTCTTTCAATCCAAACAGTCTCAACTTTGCCTAGTGTGAATTTTAGGGTTCTACTGTGAGGTTAGTGTTTGTTCATTTGCTGGGGACCACAATGAAGAGGAGAGCAAGTCACCTGAATTCCTCCTACAGGGCCTGTTTGGTGAGTGCTATATTGTTTCTGGGCTAACTAGCCTAGAAGTATTAATATAGGTCAACACTTAGTTCCTGCTGTTGCTATGTCTCCAGGTTGTTGCAGGTCACCTGCTCTCTCTGTCTATAGTGCTTGTGTCAGCTGAGGTCCTCCTGTGTCACTGGGAGTCTCATAAGCTCTTTAAATTTTCTCCAATTTTGGTTGGCCTTTTTGGCACACACCTCAACCTGTCTGATGTTCTCTGTGTGGAGGAGGGGATTACCCACTCTCTTGCCAGGCTCACCAAGGTCTTACATTTGGAGGGAGTTTAACTTCCACTCCTATTTACTCACTGCAGTCCTCAATTTTAGGGATAAACTCACCACATTGAATGGAGCCTGCTGAGGTCTTCTGTTTGGGTGAGGGGTTCCTGCATCTCCCATCCAGTCAGCACAATAATCCACTGTAGTCCAAGGTTCTGGGGTAGGTGGTTGGATCCAATAATCAACTGCAGTACTAGGTCTAGGAGGTGGGTGGGTTTCCCAAAGGGTGGACTTGTGGCATTGGTCCAAGGTTACCCAGGCCTGCTATGGCATTGCAGGCATTCTCAGCTGAGGGGCAGGTCCAGTGGTGGCAGTCTGAGGTGGATCATTTGTTTTGAGGCTGAGGGGCAGGCCCAGTGGCAGCACTCCAAGGTGACTCAGTCATTCTGAGGATTCCCAGGTGTTTTCAGCCAAGATGCAGGCCCAGTGGTGGCAGTCTGAGGCCACCCAGATGTGCTGGAGCATGCAAGATGTTCCCAGGGGAGGGACAGGCCCAGTGACAGCAGTCCAAGGCCACTCAGACATGCTGGGGTGTCCCAGGTGCTCCCAGCCTAGAGGCAGGCCCAGCAGCAGCAGCAGTCCAAGGCCACCCAGGTGTGCTGGGGCTTCCCAGGGCTTCTCAGCCAAGGGGCAGGCCTAGTGGCAGCAGTCTAAGGTGGCTCAGTCATTCCAGTGCTTTCCAGGTGTTCCTGGCTGAGGGGATGGCCCAGTAGTGACAGGTGAAGGCCTTCACATCATTTTAGTTTAGTTTAGTTTAGTTTAGTTTAGTTTAGTTTAATTTAGTTTAGTTTTTTTATTTAAAGAAAAAAATGAAACAGAAAATAGATAGAAATAATCCAAAATTTCAAACAAAAACCAGTAAGAAATCACTAGTTGACAATTATATATTTTCCCCTGAGAAGTAATAGTTCAAGTTACAAAAGTAAAGCATACAAAGTAGACATTTAAACAGTGAGACTGCAATCAGATCTGTTTGTCTATCCAACAAAAAACTTAGTATTATGGTCATCTATCCTACACACTCAAACATAATTACAGTTTTATCCTTTAGAATACTTTCCTTTCCTCTCTCCTTTTTTACAATAACTATAATCAATTCTTGTAAACTATTTAGAAGTTCTACATAAGTATAAGTGTCTACATGCATACTTAGTCTTTCTGTATTAGAGGGAAAAACAAACAAAAACAAGTCAACAATACAAATTCCTAGAGAAAAACAAAATGAGAAGGACACATAAAACCCCAATACTAGGTGATCCATGGTTGTCACCATAATATCTCTGTTATTTTCAATAAAATTGTCTATATCATCAGGCATAGTACAATTAAACTTAGTGGTACATAGCATTATTAATAAAAACCAAATGTTGGAGACATTATAGGTCTTCAAAGGAAGTCAATAATCAAACCAGAATGGGTATCATATTGAATCCTGCCATCCCCAGAGTAGTTGCCCCTACTCTCAGACTTGACACCCTTAAGCATACCAGATTCAAATAAAATCAGTCAGGACAAAACAGCAAGATAGCCAATCTTCTCTGCCTCATCTCTGCTATGCTATTTTTCTGTCATTGTTGTTTACTTTTCTCCTTCCTTCCACTGTCCACCCCTTTCATTGAGGCCTTTCTGCCATTGTTCCTGGAATCCTGGTGATTTCCTTCTCTCTCTAGAATGTCCTTCAGTATTCTTTGCAGGGTTGGATTGGTGGTCACAAACTCCCCAGTTCCTGTCATGGAAATATCTTGTCTCTCCATTAATTTTGAGAGACAGTTTTTCAGGGTACATCAATATGGGTTGGAGGTTATTTTCTTTCTGAGCTTGGAATATTTCACACCAAGCTCTTCTTGATTTGATAGTTTGCATTGAGAAGTTTCCTGCAATTTTGATGAGTTTTCCTTTCTAGGTAATCTGTTCCTTTTCTCTGACCACTTTTAATATTCTGTTCTTGTGATGGATTTCTGGGATTCTGACTATTATATGTCTGGGTGTAGACCTATTTTGGTTGTAGCTGGCTGGAGTTCTGTATGCCTCATATATCTGAACATCACTTCCTATGCTTGGGAAGTTTTCCTTAATTATTTCTGTGAATAGACTTTTTATTTCATTTGTATTTTTTCCTGCTTCTTTGTTCACATTTTTTATTCTTAAGTTATAAATCCTCTTATCATCTTCTACTCTTTGTATTATTACTTCCTGGTTCCTTGTTATTTTTAAGAGATCCTTCCTTTCACACCCATACATTGCAAACCTATCTTCAAGTTTTAAAAGTTTCTCTTTAGTTTATTTTAAGAAGTTTTTCCAGCTTTCAATGGAGTTTTTAATTTCCTGATATTCTCTTTGGATCTCTTTCATGTATTCTTGATTTTGTTTATATTCTTCATTTAAGGCTTCTCTCCTTTCTCTAGGTTCCTCCATTCTTCCATTTGTGTCTTCTTGAGGAATACCCAGTGTTTCTTTTATTAATCTTCTTATATCTTGCTTCACCTGAGTTAGAATTTCATACCTAAATTCATCAATGAGTTCACAAAAGAATTCCACTATTTATGATGAGGCCATGTCTGATACTGCATGTCCACTGCCCTCAATCTCCTCTGTACTCACCCCTCCTGGGCTTATTTTCCCTGGGTCAGTGGTTAAGGCCTTTTGCTGTTTCTCTGTCTTGTCATGTTTCTGGTTACTTTCAGACAGGTGAATGGTGGAGGTGTCTGGACCTTTATGTACTGCCTTAAGTCCCTTTGCAGCTTACTGGCTAGGACAGTGCAGCCCTTCCCACTCTGCTGTTGATCTGTGAGGTGCACACAGGGGTGGTGGTGTGGGCCAGCCCCTCCCCTCTCAACCAGTGAGTGACTTCAGCACATTAGACTGTGCCTTGTGGATGTCATAGGTTCAGACAGCCTCATCCCTGGCTGTTGGGTCCCGATCAGGGGTGGGATCAGGGGTGGGCCCAGCCCAAGCAGATCTCACCAATCCACTTTGGGCCAGGAGCCACCAACTGAAGCTGCCTCAGCCATTGATTCAAACCTGACTTGTCCAAATCCAATATGTTGTCCTGCCAGTGCTCTCGCTCTGGGGAATCCAGTTCCCAAGCACTTACCAAAGTCTGTGCAGCTCTGCTTGCCATCTCCACTCCCCATTGCATTGCCTCCTCCCACCAATGGCCTTGAGCTCAGCAACCCTGCTCTTGGCAGGCCCACAGCCCCAGCTCAATCATCAGTCACCGGACTCCAAGATGCACCCAGCACAGCTACTGGAGCATGCCCAGCTCCAGCCGTCCATCCATGCTTCTTCTTCTTCTTTTTTTACTTTATATATATTTTTCTTTTTCCTCAGTTTCTTCCTGGATCACAAGAATTCCTTTCCTTTTGTCTGGTCCTCTCCATGGTGTCAGATTCCAGCATTTGAGTTGTTTTTCTCAGAGAGGCTCTATCGTGCTACATTTCAATCGGCCATCCTTCACATCATTTTTAAATAAGAAAAAATATTGAGAAAGTAAATAAAAGTGAATAGTATAATGATAGAAACAACAGGATGAATATTGACTGAAATGAGCAAAATATCTGGAATAAAATTCAATTGAAAGAGATGAGGGCCACAGTTTCTAGTGACCATTATGCTAGTAGAAAAAGAAGTTGCATCACTTATTAAGGATCTAAGTCCCATATAGTAGAATATAGTATATGACTTCGCACATAGATCAGCTTTGACTTCAAGACCACTGGTTATATTAGAAAGCAAATATGTTTAATTATAAGAAGGCACCTTTCTCACAGAATGTGTGTTATTCCTGATCCACATAAGAGAATTTCTCTCTGGTCTTAACAAATAATGTAGGACTTAGGGACAAACATGCAGATCAGTAGTGGTGCACTAGAGGCCAAGATGGAGAAGAC
The DNA here is from genome assembly GCA_004027455.1 of Hydrochoerus hydrochaeris. NCBI lineage: Eukaryota > Metazoa > Chordata > Mammalia > Rodentia > Hydrochaeridae > Hydrochoerus > Hydrochoerus hydrochaeris. The sequence goes on from PVLA01010289.1 coordinate 51,788, forward strand.
CTCCATGGCCACCATCACCTTCCCCTTGCTGCTGTGGTACACAGGGAGGAATGTGACCCACACACTGCAGAACACCAGCATGCTGAATGTCAGGAACTTGGATTCATTGAATATGTCAGGCAGGTCCCTGGTCAGGAAAGCCACTGTGAACCTGAGCAGGGCCAGGGAGCCCAGGTATCCCAAGACACAGTAGAAGGCAGTGAGGGAGCCTTTGTTGCACATCATGATGATGTGGCCATGCTCAGAGTGTGCATCTGTGTCAATGTAGGGTGGACTTGTCTCCATCCAGACTGCACAAAGAGTGAGTTGTATCAGGGAGCAGATGGGGATGATGTAGTTTGGTGCCCCTGATACCAGCAACTGCCTAATCCTTCTGCCTGGAGCAGTGATCTTAAAGGCCAGCACCACAGTGATAGTTTTGGCCAAGACAGTGGAAACAACTACAGTGAAGACAACTGCAAATGTGGTCTGCTAGAGGATGCAGGTGGCTGTGTTAGGATGTCCAATGAAGAGCAAGGAGCAGAGGAATCAGAAGGTGAGAGAGATGATCAGGGTGTAGCTGAGAGCCCTGTTGTTGGCCTTCACAATGGGAGTGTCTTGGTGCTTCACAAAGAGCCCAAGAATAGCAGCTGTGAGGACAGTGAGACTCAGGGTGATGCCAGCCAGAGCTTTTCCCAAAAGATCTTTATAAGCCATAAAAGTCACAGTTTTATGTGAGCAGTTATTTCTCTGAGAGTTGGCATATTGATGATCTAGAAACTGAGCACACTGCTCCATATCTATAGAAAATTAAAATTGTCACTTGTTGCAGTTTATTATTTCTTTTTCTTTTTCAGTCCCATCCCCAGAAACTCAGTGAACTTGAAATAAATGTTGGCTTTTTGATATTTTTCTTGCTTTGTCTTTTCTTTCTCTTTCTTCTTCAGTATGTGGGATTGAACTCTAAAACTGCCCTGAAATATATTCCCAACCCTTTTAACTTTTATTATTTTGAGAAAAAATCTTAAATCATTGTGTTGCCAATGCTCTTCTGACTGAAAATACTCTAGCCTCGGCCTCCCAGAAACCTGGATACCAAGCATGCGTCACCACACCTCACTTTTCCTTTATGTTCTAGGCACAATATTGAAGAAGAGTATATAGAGAATAATTCCTAAGTAATAATATGTGTAACTTACTATCCTTGTAAATGTGACATATCCATTGAAACAGTCTATTTTTAAAAGTAATAAGGGATCTACCTTTATGACTTACTTCACTTATTTGATATGAATCAAATATTTAAAAATGATTTCCCAGATAGTCAATGAACAATCTCATATTAGGAAGCCAACATAATTAACTATGTCACAAGGAAATATGTATGAGGAAATGTATTGAATGAGATTAGTTCCAGTATTGAGCCTTTCCATTTATGCATGTGCTTTCTGCAACCACTTTTTAAATTTTTATTTTCAAAGAGATGTTTCAATAGTTTGATTTGGGCATCTTGCAAAACTGTTACAGTTTACATCACTACATGTTTAGTGATTTTGAAGTGCTGCAAAATCATTTTTCAAAATGTTACATATGAGTGCCATATGATCAAGATGGGGAAACAGGTTTCTCTTTTGTGATAACTTGTATTGAATAACTTGTATTGAATTGTATTGATATTTAATCAATATTCAATTGATTGTATTGAATAACTAGGAAATTGAGCATAATTTTATTCATTTGCATGAATTTTAAAGTTAAAACTATTATCACTTGAAAATCTTATCATCCATGTTTGTCCACTTCTAATATATATATTTTTTGTTAGTTTTCTTCACTGCATCATCCATGATGTAGAGCATCATATCTGGCAGAAGTATGATACAAAAAGTTATTATCTTATTCATGATAATGGACCACAAATTTTAAAGTGGGCTATTGGATAACATAATACAATTTGTAAGTGATATTTTGAGACTTTTCTAATAATTCTTAATTGGTAAGTGATGTTCTTCTTGATGTTTGTTTGTAACATCAGAAAGTGTACAAAGCACTTCAAACCTCAGTTAATTGAAGACATTTTTCAAGCAAATAGATCAGTGTTTGAGTGAAGATTTTGATTAGATGAGCTTAATTGCCCATCTCTGTTATTTCAAGGTTGTGGTTTGAAAAATTATCGTCCTGTTTACCATAAGTTAAAGTTAGAATAAACTGAAGTTGGGGTTAAATACTTTGTGAAACCTGGCTATCAAAATCTGAAATAGCTGTCAAATGTCCAGTGACTCCAACTCTGGAGATGCTGTTTTAAGAAGCATTTCATCTTTGACTGCTATAGCTAGCTAATACAAGTGCAGTCCAGCAGTTGGAATAGGACTGCTTTGATGAATTCAAAGGAGCATGTGTATGATCTACAAGTTGTTCAATAATCTTGTGCTGCTGACCTAAAAAATATATCTTAACCAGTGATCAAAGAAGGCCCACAAAGGCCCCTAATTGTCAGTATGTCTACAGTTAGAATTAGTCATTCTTTATACTTGATTTAACAAAAGTATACCTCTAAATATTTACTGATGGTTTTTAGTAAATCAGACTTCTATTTGGTCCAAATATAGTGTGTTTTATCCAAGCCAAATTGTACTCTCTCCTCACACCATACTTCAAATTTGGTGTTTGGCAATCAGCAGCAGGTCACTCATGGCAAGAACATTTTTGGTGACTATCAAGGCAAGTGCCCAGCACTTAGACATTTCCTCCACTTTTTATGTCCTTTGTTCTCTGTCATTCACCTCATTCCCCTCCTACTGACATGTTCTTGAAGCCTATCATCAGAATTTACTAAATGGTGTTTGGGACTGGTGAATTGCTCATCCTTGACACCTTTTTCAATGAGTCACAATTTAGGATATTTTAAATTCTCTAAAGCATTATCCTGCTTTGGGTAACTACCAACCTGAGCCACTGTCCTGACTCTTAACTCAGCATGCACTGCTTGTCTTTCCTGTGTCCATTGTCATCAGTTCCCCATGCCTCATAAGGCTGGATCAGAGGAATTTGTGGTTGTTACTCTATGGATAAAAACACCTATTTGAATACTGGTTTGCTAGTTTTAGCCTTTGAAGTAGGTAGATGTATACATTTTATTCTATAAATTACTTGTGACCCTAGAAGCCATGAATGTATGCATGTATTTGTGGATTACATGGCCATTGAGAGGAGCATTCTACTTCTTTAGTAATACATCCTCAAATATATCCCTAGAACCTTTTATGCAGTGGGTCATTTTGCCTGTATTCAAAGTGCCAAGAGTAGATGCTTTTTCTGTTAAATGAGTGTAGAGTTGGGAATTGATGCTGAAAATTGTCATTTAGTACTTCTAAAATTGTAGCTGTAAAATATGCAAAATTAAATTGATGTACCTAATTTGTATTATAAAAAATAAATTAAATCAATGTAGGCATGTGTGGCAGTGTATAAGTGTTATTCCAGAGAATTAGTGAGCTGAGTCAGGTCTTTTGAATTTTTGAGGAAAGTCTGAGGCAAATTGGTGATATTCTGTCACATAATAAATATGAATGGCAGGGGACACGAATCATTGATAGAATACATTTTGGTTTAATAACCAGCAATGGAAAAAGATTAATAAGAATACAATAAAAAGAAAATGAATGAGAGTGCATTTCAAAGGGGAAAATGTGTTTTCCAGCCAGGCAATAGCTCTCAATAAAACAAATAATTTGATAAGCAAAGGAAGAATTTTTTCATCAGTGTCCTGTACAAGACTTTTTCGATTTCCTGAAGGAATAGAGTGAGTGTAAAATACAGTGAGCATGTGTCCACAGGACATGCTCCTACCTGTGTCATTGGCAATCTCATTGTCTGCACAGGAGGTGCAATCAAAACAACAGGCAGCCTTTCCCTCCTGAGGGCTTTTTCTAAATCCAGGACTGCAACTCTCACTGCATACTGAGAGGGGAGTCTAAGGAAAAAATATATGGTGGTATGTTCTTAGAATTGTACTTGCTTCAGAACTTCAAGGATAAACTTCACTTGCATATATACATAAATAAAACTATTGAATTCCAATGCCAAATTTATATCATAGTATGAAACATATTTACAAAAATAAAGTAACTCCATTCCTTTCCCACTTGTTAGAAAACATATAAACAATTATTTTTCAAATTGAAATTTTAGTTATTCAATATACACAAATGATCATTGCATGAGGACAATTGAGAACACAAAACTTATGAGAGATTTTTCTTATTTGTGCTTAAGGATGGACATCATGATTAGGAACAGCATACCTCTGTAACTCTTGTGGTCCACTCTATCATATCCTCAGATAACATCATTTTCTGGCCATGTAGAGCAAGTGAAGAAAATTTTCCTATTATAACTTTAAGTCTAAGGCCTTCTGGAAAATTCCAAAAATTGATAATGTTATACTCTGAATCTATTCTCCTTCTGTTATTCAAATTCACTTGGTCTCCAGCAGGATTGAAAAATTAGATGTTCTTCAAAAGGGATTAAGCTAAAAAAACACACAACATATTATGTGAACAGGGCTCCAGGATACAGGCACAAAATATGAATGTATGAAAGATACTGTGTCACTAATCTTAATTACATGAAACAATTAAACACTGGTATGAATTAAACTGGAGCATGTGAATGTTGAAGAACTAAAATGTAACCATATTTAAGAAACACCAGTTTCACTAAAATAATTTTTTGCATGCCAATTTAAATAAGATGTACAGTTGAGTTAGGGAAAAAACATCAACTGTGGAATTAAAGCTTCTGAATCTCATAGCTTTCATTACCTATCTGACTATTCCCATAGTATCTACCAACAAAATGAGTCCATCAATAACTGAAGAGTTGGCAGAATGAAATGAAATGTAATTGGGTTCAAGATAGTTTTGGAAAGATTTCTTTCTTTCTTTTTGGTTTTTGGTGAAAGGTATTGAACTCATGATATCATGCTTACCAGGCAGTTGCTTATGTTGCTGAGATAAATTCCTGGTCCCATCCTACTTTAGTTTTGTAAGTGTCTACCAGTTTCCCAGTTGTCCTTAAGAAAATTATGGAGCATGTTTACATGAGTGAGGCATTGACATCTTTTACATCAAAGCAGTTAGCTTGCCTCCTGTTTCCTCCTCCTTGCTAGTGGCTCTTGATGGAGGGTGATTTCAAGTCAACTCAAGAATTACCTCCTTAGCAATAAGTGTGATACACAATGCCTTGTATTTTATAGAAATGATATTAACATCCTTGGGTGAAGCATGTGGAAAAACTTCAAACATTCACCTTGATGACACGCTCCTATCACTCATGGCTGTGTCAAAATGATTCAGAGGCAAGCAAGCTAGAGAGGCATTAGGTGTACAGTTCTCCAATGCACAGTCAGAGTCAGAGAAGGAGCAATGGAAATTATTGTACCAATACATAAAGAGATAAGTGTCATTGGGGTATTTGAAAGGGGCAGCTTCTTAGATATAATTTTTGAAACCTGAAATCTCCTCATGGTGGTGTGAAAAAACAAGAATTCCATGGAATGAGTCAAATACAAAATTTCTCCCATCCAGGTCAGCCTGCCATTGTGAGTTTGTCACCCAGACTTTCCATGACATTAAGTTTGTACTATGTTGTAGATCACATCATTTTGACTGTCTGTATCATAGTAAATACCCACCACATTGACTGATGATGTATCTGCAGTCAGGATATTATATTTATGCATGGCTGAGAAGTATGACACAGCCACAGTTGAAACCATTTTCACAAAGGCTACACAGACTCTTGTTCCTGTCCATCTCAGCTCTCATATCTGAGAGAAACTGAAGACCTTTATGGTCTTCTGTGATGTGAAGGCCCACCAGGTCCACTGGAAATGAAGCATCAAGGACACCACAGCAAGGGCCTAATATGTGTTCTTTGGGGCCACCTGATGGAGATAAGGACAATGGCCACTCTCAGTCAGTGTAGGACCAAACAAACCAAAGGAAACCTGAAATAAAAAGATTGGGTATTATACTGGTGTTGCTGGAAAGCAATAGTAGCCCTAAAGTGTAATGAGTGTCATGTACGAGTTGGAGAAGGAGAAGCATGTTCTTCCCATCTTTCTAAACATCTACCTCAGCAGATTTTTTTAAAAATGAATGAATCATCCAGACATTCAAGAAACATATCTTTTTCCTTCTTTGTTGCATCTTTGATCCCCAAAAATGACAAAGAAAAGAAGTTGTGGGTAACCTAGGAAGTCTCTATGTATGGACACTGGTGCATTGTACCATTTAAAGACACTAATTGCAGCCTTATTTTTAACAATTTATGCTCCTGATCACTGAAGCACCATGGATTTTCTTCCATCATTTCCTGTCCCAGCAAACCTCATCTGTGGATATTTGTAGAGCTCCAGCAGTGGCCCAATCTCAGCTGAGGTTCCCCATGGTATTTCTGTCACTACTGCTGCACACTTGCTTTCTCTCCCTACATATGTAATTAGGGATCTCATGTTGTCCTGAGAGCAACATGAAGGAATTCTCTAGCATCCTCCAATGACTGTAAATGAAATTATGGAACTTATAGCCCAGAGAAATGTTGGGTAAAAGATGGAGATTTCTGTTGATCTCTTCTAGGTCATAAGTGAATGCTAGATAGTTCTGGTAGTTGCTGGGTGTCACCCTGCATGGATAACACAGAGATCCTTAAGGGAAAGACTCAGTCAATGATGATCTTCCAATTCAGTAAAATACCATTTATGACCTGAATTATTATGTTCTTACCACACACTCATATATTTAGAACCTAAGTATGAATATGGTGATGTTAGAAGATTGACCTTTTAGAAGGCAATTGAAATTAGACCAATCATGGGAGTGAATTTCTCATAAAGAAGCTTAGTAGCCTTCCAAGATTCCCAGAAGAGTTGTTTCATCATCTGTTTTATTTGCTATACAGTTAACAAGACCTTGATACATAAAATCAGGATAAATTTTTTGTATAATTGAACTATGTAGGTCTTTAGAAAATGTTATATTTTTAAAAGTATCCTCACAATATTCAAGGAGAAAAATAATATATTTATTGAGTTAAATATGGTATTCAGTACTAACAAACATCCATTTCTGTTTAAATACTTCATTTTCAGAAAAAAATGTTTCCTCTATATTATTATTTAAATGTATCCCAAACAAAATTGCTATTTAGTCTCATGCATGTGAAGAAGAGTAGGCTGGAAAAGTTTGGGAACATACATCGCGACAGCTGGGTGCCTGCCCAGCCCCCTTAGGACATTGGACTAGGCTCCAGAGGTTTCACAGATTTGAGTGGACTGTGCCCAGCGACCTTCATTCAACCAGGGGAGCCAGGCCCACCAAAAGGGGAGCCAACCCAGTGCCATGCCACGAGGTAAGTTGCAGCTCAAAGGGTCAGGTTTGGGAAAAGTTTGGGATCATCGATCCCTGTGGCTGGGTGCCTGCCCAGCCCCCTTATGACACTGGACTAGGCTCCAGAGGTTCCGTGGGCTTGAGTAGACCAGGCCCACTGCATGAGAGGAGCCAAAGCCAAGTGAGTCTCAGTAACAGAGGGCTCAGGAGGTGATTTCCAAAACATCTAGGGAAAGCTTTGGAACATTGCTGGAAACACAGAAATATAGGAAAATAACAAAACAAAAGACCAAAATGAAATCTTAAACCTCCAGCCCACCCCAAGAAAACGTAGGAGCCATGGACATAGAAGAAAATACTACACATACACCTGAAATGCCTGAAATGATATCAGCTGAAATAAAGAAGCAAGTACGGGTAGCTATGAGGGAAATCAAATCACAAATAATCTCCCAGGTAAAAGAAGAAATGATAAAAGTAGTGAAAGAAATGCTGAATGCATCCAATGAAGACACAGCTAAACTTAGAGAAACAAAGCAAAATGATAGAATCCCTGAATGAACAGTTTAACAGACAAACAAAATGCATTAAGTAGATTCAAAGAGATATATAGAAAATCAAAAACTCTACTGAAAGTTGCAAAACTACCTCAGTGAAAGTGAAGATAAATCCCAGATCTGGAAGATAACATTGCAGCTAGTGAACAGCAAAGGAAAGATCTTCTAAAAATAACAAGAAATCAGGAAATAACAATTCAACAGCTGCAAGATGATGCAAAGAAAAACAACATAAGATTAATAGGGATAAATGAAAAAGAAGGGGACAACACAAATGATATCAAGAGGCTATGTATAAAAGTAACAGATGAAAACTTCCCAAACATGAGTATGGAAACTGATATACAGATTAGTGAAGCACATAGAACCTGAAATTGCCATAACCAAAAAAAAACTACACCCAGACATAATCACCATCCCAGAAATCCAACATAAGAACAGAATATTAAAAGCTGTTGAGAGAAAAGACAGGTCACCTATAAAGGAAAACCTATCAGAAGCACAGCAGACTTCTCAACATAAACAATGAAGTCAAGAAGAGCATTGAGTGAAGTGTTTCAGATACTAGAGGAAAACGACTTCCAACCCAGACTGATGTACCCTTGCAAAACTGTCTTTCAAAATGGATGGAGAAATAAGATATTTCCATGACAAAGAACAGCTGAAGAACTTCATAATCATCAAACCAACCTTACAAAGAATACTGAAAGACATTCTAGATACACATAAGGAAAAAGCCACTAAGCAAGACAAACAATTAAACAGAACGGAAAGTTAAGATACAACATCAGAAAGATAACATGTCAACAATCAAGCAATATGTGAGAGTTATCACCATTAATGAAAATGTCCTCAGTTCACCAATTAAAAGAAACAGACTGGCAGAATGAATCAAGAAACAACCTCCAACCATATGCTGTCTACAAGAAATCCATCTAACCCAAAAGGAAACTCATAGAATGAGACTCAAAAGATGGAAAACAATACTCCATGCAGCAGGAACTCAAAAAAAAAAAAGGCAGGGGTAGCTATTCTGTTTGCAGACCATGTGAACTTCAAACCAAGAATGGTCCAAAGAGACAAAGAAGGTCACTACATACTAGTTAGGGGAAAACTGCAAGAGGAAGAGACAATAAACTTAAATATATATGCACCAAAAACAGAGCACTCAGCTACACAAAGCAAGAATTAATATAAATGAAAAATCAAATAGGCAATAACACAATTATAACAGACCTTAACACACCATTGACACAAAGGGATACATCAACTAGACAGAAAATCAGCAAATAAATAACAGAACTGAATCATATGTGTGAACAAATGGATTTGATAGATGTATACAGAGTGTTCCATCCAAAAACATCAGGTTATACATTCTTCTCACCAGTACATGGGTCTCTAAAATAGACCATATACTAACCCACAGAACATATTTAAGTAAATGCAAAAGAATTGAAATTATCACATGCATGTTACCGGATCATAGCACCATGAAACTGGAAATTAATGATAAAAGTAACTGCAAAAACCCCACAAACACATGGAAATTAAATAATACACTCTTGACCAATCAGTGGGTCACAGAGGAAATTAAAGAAGAAATTAAAGAGTATCTACAAGCAAACAAAAATACAAATACAATTTACTGGAACCTGTGGGATGCAATGAAAGCGGTCCTCAGAGGAATATTTATTGCACTGAATTCCCAATTTAGGAAAACAGAATGAACACAAATAAGCAACCTGATATTACACCTGAAAGATCTAAAAAAGGAGAGCAAGCGAAGCCCAAAGCCAAAAGAATGGAGGGCATTATAAAGACCAGAGCAGAAATTAATGCAATAGAGACTAAGAAAACAATTCAAACAATCAATGAATCAAACAGTTGATTTTCTGAAAGAACAAAATTGACAAGCCCCTAGCCGACCTAATTAAAAAAAGGAAACAAAAGACTCAAATTCATGCAATACAGAATGAAAAGGAGAAATCACTACCAACCCTGTGGAAATACAGATCATCAACAACTATTTTGAAAATCTCTACTCGTATAGGTTCGATAACACAGAAGAAATGGACAGATTCCTAGAAACATATGAACCACCAAACCTGGATCAAGAAGATGTAAAACTGCTGAATAACCCAATTTCTATCAATGAAGTTGAAAATGTAATCAAGTCTCTAACAACAAAGAAGAGCCCAGGCCCAGATGGATTCACTGCAGAATTCTACAAGAAATACAAAGAAGACTTAATGCCTACACTCCTCAATTTCTTCAATGAAATTGAAAGGGAAGCAATTCTCCCTAAGTCATTCCTGGAAGCAAATATCACTCTAGTACCAAAACCTGAGAAAGACCCAACTAAAAAAGAGAACTATAAGCCAATCTCCCTAATGAACATAGATGCAAAAATTCTCAATACAATATTGGCAAACAGGATGCAGCAAATCATCAAGAAGACTATACACTATGAATAAAGTGGGATTCATCCCAGGCATGCAGGGATGATTCAACACATGTAAATCAATAAATGTAATCCACCATCTCAATAAAACCAAAAGCAAGAATCACATGATCATTTCTGTAGATGCAGAAAAAGGTTTTGATAAGATCCAACACCAATTCATGATAAGAATCTTACAGAGAATTGGAATGGATGGTCTTTACCTCAATATGATAATGGCCATCTATGACAAACCAACAGCCAGTGTCATATTAAATGGCCAAAAACTGAAAGCCTTTACCTTAAAATCAGGCACAAGACAAGGATGTCCCTTATCACCACTCCTGCTCAATATAGTACTGAAAATACTAGCCAGAGCAATTAGACAAGAGAGGAAAATAAAAGGAGTAAAGATAGGAAAAGAAGAAGTTAAATTACCTTTATTTGCAGATGACATGATACTCTACATAGAAGACCTCAGAACCTCTGTTGAATGTCTCCTAGATATAATAAATAAATTCAGCAATGTAGCTGGTTATAAAGTCAATACTCAAAAATCAATAGCATTCTTATACACTAACAACAAAATCACTGAGAGGGAAATAAGAGAAGCCTCACCCTTCACACTAGCATCCAAAAAAAAATGATATACTTAGGAATTAATCTAACAAAAGATGTAGAAGAGTTATACAGGGAAAATTATAATACCCTGAAAAAAGAAATCAAAAAGAACCTCAGAAAATGAAAAGACATCCCTTGTTCATGGATAGGAAGATTAAATATTGCGAAAATGTCCATTCTCCCAAAATTTTTATACACAGTCAATGCAATCCCAATGAAAATACCACTAACATACCTCACAGATCTAAAGAAATCACTCCTAAAATTCATCTGGAAGCAGAAGAGACCTAGAATAGCAAAGGCAATTCTAAGCAGCAAAGCCAAGGCAGGAGGCATCACAATCCCTGACTTGAAGTCGTACTACAAAGCCACTGTAATAAAATCAACATGGTATTGAAATAAAAACAGACCTGAAGATCAATGGAATAGATTAGAAGATACAGCTACAAATACACTCAACCACCTTATCTTTGATAAAGGGGCCACACATGTTCACTGGAAGAATGACAGTCTCTTTAATAAATGGTGCTGGAAAAATTGGCTATCCATATGCCAAAAACTAAAATTAGATCCATGCCTATCACCATGTACTAAACTAAAATCCAAATTGATCAAAGATCTAAATATTAAAACAGAAACACTAAATCTGTTGCAAGACAAAGTAGGTAAAAATCTTGAAGACATAGGGGTAGGTAGAGAATTCATGAACAAGAACCAAACTGTATGGGAAATACTTCCCAGAATCAGTAACTGGAATCACATCTTATTAAAGAGTTTCTGCATGTCCAAACAAATCTCCAGCAGAGTGGAAAGAAAACCCACAAACTGGGAAAAAATCTTAGTGAACTGTCCCTCAGTCAAAGGTCTTCTGTCTAGAACTTATAAACAATTTTAAAAAATCAGACCCCCAAAATTCAAAGACCCAATACAAAATTGGGCATCCAAAATGAACACACAGTTCTCAGATGAAGAAATATGAATGGCAAATAAATACATGAAAAAATGTTCATCATCATTGGTCATTAGAGAAATGCAAATTAAAACCACAGTGAGATTCCATCTCACTCCAGAAAGAATGGCCAGGATCAACAAATTACCAACAACAAATGCTAGAGAGGCTGTGGGGAAAAAGGAACTCTTCTGCACTGTTGGTGGGAGTGCAAACTGGTGCAATCACTGTCGAGGTCAATTGGAGATTCCTCAAAAACCTGGGTTTGGAGGTCCCATTTGACCCAGCTAATCCACTCTTAGGCATATTCCCAGAAGATCTGAAAACATCTTACCACAGTGATGTATGCACACCCATGTTTATAATGGCACATTTTGTAATACCAGATCTTGGAAACAACCTAAGTGCCCATCAACTGAGGAATGGATAAAAAAAATTGTGGTACTTTTATACATGTAGTACTACTCAGCTATAAAGAATGATCACATTGAGATATTTATAAATAAATGGATGCATCTTGAATCTATGCTCATAAGTGAAGTAAATCAAACTCACATGTATAAATACCGTATAGTCTCCCTAGTGTAAGAAATGGTAAGAATACAGAAGATTTTATGGAAATCATGGTTCACCATTATACTGCTTTCATGTCTTATGTCTTTATTCATTGGTTCAAATGGTTTTATTCTGTTTTGTTTGATCTTAATATATGTGATCATATGAATAGTTACTTTGCAGGGAAGACAATATGGCAGCCATTGTTGATTTAATATCATCTTGCTCTGCAGTCCTACCATGCTTTTGTTTTTCTATTACCATTGGTTCTATCACATTGTGTCTTATTGGATTTTAGTATGTATGATAGTATAAACAAAATTTTTATGGAAAATGAGATAATATAGCAGCCATTGTTCTTCTTTGGTTATTTGGTTCAGAATGCCTTGCAATACTTTCACTCACTTGAGTGGTTTTATTCTATTTTGTTGTGTTTTGTTGTATTTGACATTATTGTGTGTAAAGCTAAGCTCAACTATTTCAAAGAAAGAGACATTATGATAGCTACTGTTAATATTCAATTGTCTTGTTGTGAAGTACTGTGTCATTTACATTGTTCTGTTCTGATCTGCTTAGATCTGTCCTCTTTTGTTTTATTCTCTTTAAAATAAAAAAATGTAAAAAG
>PVLA01010290.1:0-24974 GCA_004027455.1 Hydrochoerus hydrochaeris
CTTTTTATTTCTCCCTCTTGTGTGATTTGCTCTGGCTAGTGTTTCCAGAACTATATTGAAAAGGAGTGGTGATAGTGGACATCCTTGTCTTGTTCCTGATTTTAAAGTGAAAGCTTTCAGTTTTTGTCCATTTAGTATAATGTTGGCTGTTGGTTTGTCAGAGATGGCTTTTATAAGGTTGAGGTAGACACCGTGTATTCCGAGTTTCTGAAGGTTTTTTGTCATGAACATGTGTTGGACTTTATCGGAAGCTTTTTCTGCATCTATTGAGATGACCATGTGGTTTTTGTTTTTGGCTCTGTTGATGTGGTGCATTACATTTATTGATTTGCATATGTTAAAACATCCCTGCATTCCTGGAATGAACCCCACTTGGTCATGATGTAGAATCTTCTTGATAATTTGCTGCATTCTATTTGCCAGTATTTTATTGAGAATCTTTGCATCAATGTTCATTAGTGAGATTGGCCTATAGTTCTCCGTTTTGGTTGGATCTTTGTCTGGTTTTGGTATCAGAGTAATACTTGCCTCCAGGAAAGATTTAGGGAAGATTGCTTTCTTCTCAATTTCATTGAAGAGTTTAAGGAGTATTGGCATCAAAGCTTCTCTAAATTTCTTATAGAATTCAGCTGTGAATCCATCAGGACCTGGGCTTTTCTTTGTTGGTAAGTTTTTAATTACATTTTCAATTTCAATAGCTGACATTGGGTTGTTCAAAATTGCTATATCTTCTTGGTTGAGCTTTGGTAGTTCATATGTTTCTAGGAATCTGTCCATTTCCTCTGTGTTTTCCACTCTATGTGAGTAGAGATTTTCAAAGTAGGTATGCATGATCTTTTGAATTTCCATGGGATCTGTTGTAATTTCCCCTTTTCAATTCTTACTGTGTGAATTGGGGTTTTCTCTTTCTTTTTATTGATAAGGTTAGATAGGGGTTTGTCAATTTTGTTTATTCTCTCAACAAAAAGCTTTTTGATTCATTACTTTTTGTGCTGTTTTTTTTAGCTTCAATTGCATTGATTTCTGCTCTAATCTTTACAATTTCCTCTCTTCTATGAGGTTTGGGTTTAGCTTGCTCTTCTTTTTCTAGAAGCTTGAAATGGAGCATTTGGGTATTTATTTGTGCTCATTCTGTTTTCTTGATATAACAATTTATTGCTATATATTTCTCTCTTAAAACTGCTTTTATTGCATCCCACAGATTACAGTACATTGTTTCTATATTTTCATTGAATGTAGGTGTTGTTTTTTTTCTTCTTTAATTTCATCTGTAGTCCACTGGTTGTTCAAAGAGTTTTTTTTTTAATTTTCATGTATTTATGCAGATTTTACAATTTCTTTTGCCATTAATTTCCAATTTCAGTGCACTATGATCAGATATTACACATGGTATTATTTCAACATCTTTGCATTGATTTAAGAATGTTTTATGGGATAATATATGGTCTATTTTGGAGAATGTCCCATGTGTAGCTTATAAGAATGTGTATTTTGATGTGCTTGTGTGGAACACTCTGTAAACGTGTACTAAGTCCAATTGCTCACAGGTATGATTCAGTTCTGTTATTTCTTTGCTGACTTTTTGTCTAGTTGATCTATCTCTTTGTGACAATGGGCTGTTAAGGTCTCCTGCTATAATTGTGGTCTTGTGTATTTGGTTTTCCATGTCCATTAATATCTGTCTTATATAGTTGGGTGCTCCTGTATTTGGCGCATATATATTTATAATTGTTAGGTCTTCCTCTTGAATTTTTCCACTAACAAGTATGTAGTTACCTTCTCTATCTCTTTTAATCATTTTAGGTTTGAAGTTCACATTGTCTGCAAATAGAATAGCTACCCCTGCTTTTTTCTGGGTTCCTGTTGCATGGAATACTGTTTTCCATACTTTGACATGTAACATGAGTTTCCTTTTGCATCAGATGTGTTTCTTGTATACAGCATATTGTGGGATCCTGTTTCTTGATTCATTCTGTCAATCTATTTCTTTTTATAGATGAGTTGAGGCCATTTATATTTATGGATATCACTGATATGTACTGGCTTGACTTTGCTGTGTTATGTTCCAGTTGTTTCTTTCTGCCTTGCCCCTTATTTCATTGCCTATCCTACCTGGTGGTGTCTGTCTTTTGTTGTTTTGGGGATTGTGGTCATTTTTATCTCTGTCTTGTATGTCTTTCGGTACTCTTTCTAGGGTTGGTTTGGTGGACATGAATTTCTTCAATTGTTCTTTGTCATGGAAGTATCTTGTTTCTCCATTAAATTTGAATGGAATTTTTGCTGGGTATATCAGTCCGGGTTGAATGTTGTTTTCTTTCAGGACTTGAAATACCTCACTCCAAGCTCTTCTTGACTTGAGGGTTTGTGCTGAAAAGTCTGCCCTGATTCTATTGGGCTTTCCTTTATAGGTGAGTTGTGTCTTTTCTCTGACAGCTTTTAATATTCTGTTTTTATGCTTTATGTTTGAGATCTTAATTATTATGTGTCTGGGTGTGGATTTATGTTGACTGTGACTGTTTGGTGTTCTACATGCCTCACTTACCTGCATATCAGATTCTTTCCCCATGTTTGGGAAATTTTCTGCTATTATTTCTGTAAATACTTTATGTATGTCATTTGCCTGGACTCCTGTATCTTTGCAAATGCCCATTATTCTTATATTGTTGCTCTTTGCATCATCATGAAGCTTTTGGATTGTCATTTCATGCTGCTTTGTTATTTTTAAGTGTTCTGTCCTTTCCTGATCACTAAATGTGATCTTATCCTCAAGGTCTGAAATCCTACCTTCAGCTTCATTTAGGCGGTTTTGCATGCTTTCAATAGAATTTTTTGTTTCTTGGATTTCTCTTTGAGTTTTTTTCATTAATTCTGCTTGTTTTCTATATTGTTCATTCAAAGTTTCAATCAGTTTCCCATGCTCATATACTTTTTTTCTGTAGTTCTTTAGCTGCATTCAACAACTCCTTTACTAAAGTTGTTATTTCTATCTTTACATGGGAGGTACTTCTAATTTGATTTCCTCTATAGCGTGATGCAGTTTTTTTTTTTTTATTTCACTTGCTATCTTTTCAGAGATTCCCATTGTTTTACCTTTGGTATCCTCTATTTCAATGTCTCCTATTCTTGCTTCTGGTGAACTATATGTTTGAGACTGCATTTTGCTTTTTCATTTTGTCATTTTCACTCTGCCTGATGTATTCTATGTGTAGGAGGGGATCACACACACTCTTTTCAGACACACCAAAGTCTTACAGTTGTTGGAGGGGGTTTTACTACTGGCCCAATTTACCCCCTGTACACCTCTATTTTAAGGGTACTCACCACACTGATAGAGTTAATCCACTGTAGTCCAAGTTTCGCTGCCTGGGAGCAAATTTCCAAATTTTTTCATACTAACTGGAGCCTGCTGAGGTCTTCTGATGTTCCAGGTGGGAGCATGGGCCCAGCTGAAGCAATCCAGGGCAGTTTTCAAGTCTTGGGCGGGCCTCCTCGATGTTCCTGGTGGCAGAGAGGCCCACGCTGGAAGTTCTGGGCAACTTAAGTCTGATGCAGGATTCTGCTAAGTTCCCAGTGGCAGGGCGGGCCCATGGTGGAGGTTCTGGGCAGCTTACCACTGATGCAGGCTTCTGCTAAGTTCCTGGAGGCAGGGCAGGCCCACGGTGGAAGTCAGTTCTTTCTTTGCTCATTTTTGTCTAGTTGATCTCTTTGTGACAATGGGCTGTTAAAATCCCCTGCTATAATCGTGTTTTTGAATATTGGGTTTTTCATATCCATTAGTATCTGTCTTATATAGTTGGGTGCTCCTCTACTTGGTGCATATATATTCATAATTGTTAGTTCTTCCTCTTGAATTTTTCTACTAATGAGTATGTAGTGACCTTCTCTATCTCTTTTAATCATTTTAGGTTTGAAGTTCACATTGTCTGCAAATAGAATAGTTATCCCTGCTTTTTTCTGGGTTCCTGTTGCATGGAATATGTTTTCCATCCTTTGACATTTAATGTATGAGTTTCCTTTTGCATCAGATGTGTTTCTTGTATACAGCATATCATGTTACTTGATCCATTCTGTCAATCTATTTCTTTTTATAGGTGAATTAAGGCCATTTATATTTATAGATATCGCTGATAGGTACTGGCTCGACTTTGCCATGTTATGTTCCAGTTGTTTGTTTCTGCTTTTCCCTTTATTAATTGCTTATTCTACCTGGTGGTTTCTTTCTGTTGTTGTTTTGGGGATTGTGGTCATTTTTATCTCTGCCTAGTATGTTTTTCAGTACTCTTTCTAGGGTTGCTTTGGTGGATGTGAATTTCTTCAGTTGTTCTTTGTCATGGAATTATTTTGTTTCTCCATCAAATTTGAATGAAAGTTTTGCTGGGTATATCAGTCCAGGTTGAAAGTTGTTTTCTTTCAGCACTTGAAATACCTCACTCCAAGCTCTTCTTGACTTGAGGGTTTATGTTGAAAAGCCTGATTTGATTCTAAGGGGTTTCCTTGATAGGTGAGTTGTGTGTTTTCTCTAACAGCTTTTAGTGTTCTGTTTTTATGCAGTATGTCTGAGATCTTAATTATTATGTGTCTGGGTATGGATTTATATTGATTGTGACTGTTTGGCATTCTATATGCCTCACTTGTCTGCATATCAGATTCTTTCCCCATGTTTTGGAAATTTTCTGCTATTACTTCTGTAAATACTTTACGTATGTCATTTGCATATACTCCTGCATCTTCACTAATCCCCATTAATCTTATATTATTGCTCTTGGAATCATCATGAAGCTTCTGGATTTTCATTTCATGCTGTTTTGTTATTTTTAAAAGTTCTATCCTTTCCTAATCAATAATTATGATCCTGTCTTCAAGGTCCGAAATCCTGTCCTCATCTTCATTTAGGCAGTTTTGCGCACTTTCAAAAGAATTTTTTTTGTTTCTTTGATGTCTTTTTGAGTTTTTTTTCAAGAATTCTGCTTGTTTTCTATATTGTTCATTCAAGGTTTCAATCAGTTTCCCATGTTCCTCTACTTTTTCTCTATTTCTTCTTTAGCTTCATTCAACAACTCCTTTTCTAAGGTTGTTATTTCCATCTTTACATGGGAGAATACTTCTAATTTGATTTTCTCTATAGCCTCATGGAGTTGTGTTTTTATTTCTCTCACTATCTTTTCAGAGATTTCCAGCATGTTTCTTTTGGGGTCCTCTATTTCAATGTCTCCTGTACTTGTTTCTGGTGAACTAGATATTTGAGACTCCATTTTGTTTTTTTGTTTTGTCATTTTCACTCTGCCTGATGTTTTCTGTGTGTAGGAGGGCATCACCCACACTCTTTTCAGACTCACCAACGTCTTACAGTTAGTTGGAGGGGGCTTTACTACAGGCCCTATTTACTCACTCTACACCTCTATTTTAGGGGCATACTCACCATACTGACACAGCTAATCCACTGTAGTCCAAGGTTCACTGCCTGGGAGCCATGTTCCAAATTTTTTTTCACACTGACTGGAGCCTGCTGAGATCTTCTGATGTTCCTGATGGAAGGGCGGGCCAGCAGAAGCAGTCAAGGGTAGCCTAGGCCTTAAAGATACATTTCTTAAGGGGAGAGCTCAATGACATTTTATCTTTGTATATATCTAGATGGCCAGCACCCAGATGAAGATGTAGACCTTACATCCATTCCTTTCCTGTCAACAGTGCTCCTCCAGCCATGACAAACATTCTGCCTTTCATCATCATAAATTGTTTTGTCTGCTCCTCAGACTCAAGGCACTGGGTCAGTGCAGCATGCATTCTTCTGAATCTGGCTTCTTTTGTTTATTATTTTTGTATTCCATTTGTATGGCATGTGTTAGCAGTTTCTTTTTATTACTGAGTCCCCTTCCATTTTACAAAAGGCTGCTTTAATATGAAATACACCTACTTGGTCAATGTTTGAGTTTACTCTTTAAATTCTTTGTGTCATGTCAAAATTTGCACACCACAACGGAGATATAAAAGTATATATATATTTCCTTTTATTTTGTAACTATCCCCATCTTATTCTTTTGTTCCTATTTTAACTGCCAGAAGAAGAAAAATGCAGTTGTAAAAATTCAAAATAAGTATCATTTGGTATAAAAAAAGTGTATATTTCCCTCAATTAATTTGGTTTACATGTTAACATTATAGTTCCAACTAACCATAAGGACTATTTCACTCTTCTGTGAGGATCAGAGGCATTGACTCAGGGTAGCAAGTAATTTCATATGAAAGTCACTCTCCAGGTTTTTTCTGGTTTCCCCACAAATGAGCAGTTGCCCCTCTAAGAGAGCATCATCCCCTCTGTTTTGAGTCTCTACTCAGTACTTCCAGCTAGAGGATCCTGCTGGAGGTCCTTGCAATCAGCCATCTCCATCATAATGCCACACCAATCCAGCTAGACATTCTACCACTCCTGTTTTGCCTTTGCGTCTCAGAAACTCTCAACTGCCTTTAGTACATCACATTAAAGGGTGATGGTCTCATCTCAAGGTAGGAGCTAAGGAGGCTACCTTGAGCCAACCATAGTGGTCATATTCTTCAGATCTTCCTAAACTACCACGTGGACAGCCCCATGCTCAACACCATGGAATTCATGGCCTCTCTCATGGCTTTGGATTCTCCTGTGATGCACCAAGGGACCATGACTCAATTTCACACCAGCCATCTCCTACTTCCTGGGTATTCTTACCACATCTTTTCCATCTCTCTTCCAGGATTTATTTTTTAGTAGGGAGTCAAATTTTTCCTCCCTGACTCTGCCTTGTTCGTTTATCTCTCCTTGTGATGGGTCTTGCTAACATAGCTTACAAAAACATTCTCAAATTAGGGCATATATTAGACTCTCCCAAGAAATACTTTTCAAAAGAAATGCCTGAACTTGATCATAAACTGTATAATTGAATTAAAGTCTCTAGAAATAAGAACTTAGGTATTATTGTTTAAGGCTTCCTAAGTGATTCTGACATACAACCAGGACCAGAATTCACTGGACCCAATGAAACTTTTTATTTTTTTGGTGCTGGAGGTGAACCCAGGGTTTTGTGCAATACCAGGAGCTTGCTTTACCATGGAACTGAACCTCCAGCCCTAATTATGAGCTTTGGTTTGAGTCAATCAGGCCTAGCCCTTGATGAATAAAAGGAAATTTTAGAATTTCTGATGATATGTTTTAGAACTAAATGTCTCAGAGGAGGTGGGCAAGAATCAAACAGTGGACTAACAAGATAAATTACTTACTCTTCAGTGAGGCTTTTGGGAAATGATTGGACCTTTGGGATATTATACTCATCCACAAATTAATCCATCAATGAATTCCTAGCTAAATGTGTTATTAAGAGAGTATAAGAAGCAGGTGGATCACTGAGCCAAAGAAGCAGGTGGATCACTGAAGGTGTGACCTGGAAGGGTCTGTCCTTGTCTCAGGCTCTGACTTCCTTCTATGCTTCCTGGCTACATGGTGAGAGCAGCCATCCTCTGCCCTTCTGCCATGTTTAGTCTGCCTCAGAGCCAAACAACCTCAGGCTTGAATCCACCCATGGACCTGAAACCATGAGCCAAGTAAAGGTATTTGATTCAGTGACAGGAAAGTTACCACTATTAACTCAATCTGAAGACATAAACTGTGAATACTGAGGACCAAAACAAAACAAAATAATTACTTCTTTGGTTTAAACTAAGATATTTTTCCCTGAAATAGCAATGGTGCTATTTCAGGGAAAAATATCAGAAGACAAAATAACATGGTGCTGAAGACATAAGAATATCAGCTCTCAGAACTAAAGCCAAATCAAGTTCTTTGCTTTAGACTAAGAATGTCTATTTTAAGGAAGGAAAGGAAAAGAAAAAAAGAGAAAAGAAGAAAAAACTGGAAACAAAGTTTTTGTAAATAAGGAGGGAAGAGAGATTGAAGGGTGGTGTGTAAGGAAATGGGAAAAAAATCAAGATGTACCATGTACAGGTACAAATTAACTATGATGAATGTGATTATTATGTATACCTAAAATGTACCAATAAACTTGATTAATAAAAAAGTGAGAAGAAAATCTATTTTTTCTGTGAAAAATCAAAACTCACATATGGGGAATTGAGAAGTGTTAAGCAACTACAAGAGAGTATCAGTTTAGTCTTTTCAAAATATCATCCCCAGATTCTATTTGGTTTTTTTCACTAATCCATTGTTTCTTTTTGTTTTTTTCTTTTTTCTTTTTTTTTTTTTTTTGGTGAAAGAGTCTCACTATGTAGTTCAGGCTGATCTTAAACTCACCATATAGCCTGGAACTTGCAGTGACCCTCCTGCCTTACCCTCTCAAGGGCTGAGATTATAGGCATATGTCACCACATCCAGCTCCATTCACTATAGTTTAAATCATTCCAGAAAGGAGTATTCTGGACCAGCACTACGTGGAAAAGGAATTGGCAAGTTTGTGGATATTAAAATTGGAGCATGAAAAGATAGTCCTCTCATTATTCACTCATTGAACAGATCAGTTAAGAGTTCTTACTTGGGGTCATGAGCTTCTTACACTTAAGGGCACAGTGGCCCCCTTTTTTTGCATTTAGAGAGAGGAGTGCTCACATTGAATGGGGAACTAAATGCCCATAACTGTGGCTGGTGGGTTGAAGGAGTCTCAGTGAGCATTCTAAGATGAGATGTGACAATGCTGGAGTCATCTCTGAATTGACTCTTCCTCCCTTCATTGCAAATTGTCCAATACCTGCACCCTTACCCCACACAAACAGCTTTGGAGCACTCACATCAAGGGAAATGCAGGCTAAGACTAACACCCAAAATTCCAACTGAAGTAGGATCTTTGGTAACATGAAGACAAGGAACAAGAGTCCTTTCTAGTACAAAAATGGCATGTGGATTTCCAGGCCAGCAAGAGGCCAGTAGGAGAAGATAACTCATGAGGAAAGCATTGTTTGCTACAGAAGACAGACAAGCATCTGAACCAGGAAAGTGAGGGGACCAGAGGATGCAAATCTGGACCTTTCCAACTCAGATATATGAGAATTTGAGAAGGACAAATGGATAGGGAGTTTTTGTTTAATTTGCAGAGATACAGCAAGGCAGATGATAAAAGTTCAATAGAAGTTTAAACTGATTAAATCAAAAGACTAAGATGCTAAACATGCCTCCATCACTTACAAAGGAAGGAGTCATAGACACTGCCACTTTAGTGAGTGTTCCTGAGCAGAAAAATATCCTCAATTCAGAGAAAAGAGCAAAGCTTTTGAAGAAAACAAAGTAAAATTTCTTTCTAATTCTTGGATAAGGAACACAGAAAATAAGCCTCAGACATAGTTCACTGCATGAATAAAGCAAATTTAGTGTAGCAAAAGCTTCATGTTGAGCACCTTAATCACAAATACCACAAGGAGAGTAAAGTGAATTAAAGTGAGAAATGGAACTGAAGTTCCTTCAATCTCAAGTGTTTTGAAGAGATAGCTTAGCTAATTTATGAAGACTTCTCCTGCAAATGTTAGCCACATAATAGTTGAATCATCATAATTATACCGAATTTTTAAAAAACAAACCAAGTGCCAAGACATCATTATCTCAAGTTGCTTTCTTTCTAGCAAGCATTTCTTGTTTTGTTATGTTCCATTTGTGAACAAAGTTTACTGGCCCATTTTAAGTATACATAATGATCACATTGATCATAGGGAATTTGTAACTGTATATGATATAACTTGATATTGTTTTCCTCATTCCCCTACTCTCCCTTTGGCCCCTCTTCACCACCTTATTTACAAAAGCTTTGTTTCCATTTTTTCCTTTATTCTCATCATTTTCCTTCTTATCCTTCCTTCCCTTCTCCCTAGTTCCCCTTCCAATTTGAACATTTTCTTCCTATTTCACAGTATCTATTATACATTTTGGTCCTTATTTACACTTTCAGTTTCTCACACCAGAGAAACAGTGCAGTGTTTACACATGTGTGTCCAATTTGTTTCACTTAAGCATGCTGATGTACTTAAGGTACTTAAGGTATAGCAAGAAATGTCTTAAACTTATCCTTCTTTATGGCAGAATGATAGTCCATTGTATAATAAACCCATATCTTTTTATCCATTAATCAATTGATGGACATTTGGGATTGTTTCCAAGAGTTAGCTATTGTAAACTGTGCAGCTATAAACATGGGTGTGTACATATCACTGTGGTATGATGATTTTAATTCTTTTTGGAACTTTTACTCCTAGTATTTTGAGGAAACTCCATAATGATTTTCACAGTAGTTTCACAAGTCTACAATCCCATTAATAGTGGAAAAGAGTTCCTTTTTCCTCATAGCCCTGGTAGCATTTGTTACTAATTGGTTTCTTGGTGATAGTATGCATTCGGGGGGTGTGATGAAATCTTAGCATTGTTTTAATTTGCATTTCTTGAAGGACTAGTGATGTTGAATATTTTTCATATATTTGCATTTTGTTTCTATTTCTTCATCTGAGAAGTGTGTATTTATTTCAGACACCCATTTTTGAATTGAATCTTTAAATTTGGGAGATCTGATGTTTTTTTAGTTTGTATATTCTAGATAGTAGTCCTTCGTTGGAGGAACAGAGGGAAAGTTTTTTTTTTTTACCACAATATGAATTAACTTTTCACTCTATTGGTGGTTTCTCTTGATGTGCAAAAGCTTTTTAATAAAATGAGATCCCTGTTGTTTTAGAATTCTGTATTGTTGCTACCCTTTTTTCTGTTTTGCTTTTTTTCTTCTCTTTAAATAAAATTTTAAAAATGTGATCCCTTTCTGATAGTTCCTGGGTGACTGGGGATTTGTTCATAAAGTTTTTGCCTACATGTATGTCTTCAAGAGTTCTACCTATTCTATCTTCCAGCAGATGTAGAGTTTCTGTTTTAATATTTTGATCTTTGTTCCATTTCAACTTCAGTTTAGTGCATGGTGAAAGATACGGGTCTAGTTTTAAATCTTCACTATTTGGAAGTCAGGGTTTTTTAGGGTCACTCATTAAAGAATCTATCTTTCTTTTTTATTTAAAGAGAAAAAACAGAAAAGGGATAGAAATATTACAGAAATTCAAAAAAAGATAAACAGTAAGAAATCACTATTTGATAAATTACATATTTTTCTTTTAGAAATAATTGTTCAAGTTACAAAATTAAAGCACACAAAATGGACACTCAAGCAGTGAGAATGCAAACAGATCTGTTCAACAATCCAACAAGAACCTAGAAATATGCTTATCAATCCCACACACCTAAACATACATGCAGCTATATCTTTTATAGCGCTTCCTATTTCTTCTTTTTTCACAATAGCAATTACACATTTTTAAAATTTTATTTAAAGAGAAGAAAAAAAGCAAAACAGAAAAAAGGGTAGCAACAATACAGAATTCTAAAAGAAAGAAAGAAAAAGAAAGAAAAAAAAGGAAAATGAGAAAAAGCCCCACTAAGAAATCAGTAATTTATAAATTACATACTGTCATCCTAGATGTAGTTGTTCAAGTTACTAAGTTAAAGGGTACATAGTAAACATTCAATCAGTCAGACTACAAACAGTTCTGCTCAAAGATCCAACAAAGATTCAGCAATATGGTCATCTATTTTACACACTCAAACATACATGCAGTTATATCCCTTAGAGCACTTTCTTTTCCTCTCTTTTTTACAATAGCAATTACACATTTTGGCTTTATTACACTTATAGTTCTTATTTACTTTTTACACTAGAGACACAATATGATATTTATAAATATGATTCTTATTTATTTCACTAATGAGGATAGTCTCAAGTTGTCTCCATTTGCCTATGAAGACCTCAAAATCATCCTTTTTTATAACTGAATAATATTCCATTGTATAAAAATGCCACATCTTTTTCATCCACTCTGCAGTTGATGGGCATCTTGGTTGTTTCCAGGATTATAAGCTATCTTTCTTCTGTGAAGGTGTTTGACACCTTTGTCAAAGATAACATGATTAAGTATGTCTGGAGTTGTTTCTGCATCCTCTAATCTATTCCATTGAACCTCAGGCCTGTTTTTTCTGCCACTACCATGCTGCTTTTATCGCAGTAGCATTGTAGTATAATTCCAAGTCAGGGATTGTGATGCCCTCTGTCTTTCTAGCTAGTATTTGATGAAAATTTGCAGATTTTAAGCACTGTCTCCAAAGTGACAATTAGATATTCTTACATTAGTAAATTCCTTAAAAGCACCAGTTAAAAGTAAAATAGTTAAAATTTTCAATATACTTATTTAAAATCTATATGTTTAGAAATAGAGAAGGAATGAAGAGAAGAAATACAATGATAATTTATAAAATACATAAATTGAGGTTGAGAGTGTAGCTCATTGGTCAAGTACATAGTTAACATGTGTGGCCTTAGGTACAATTCTAGCACTGCAAAGAAAAAAAGAAAAAGAAAAAGAAGAAAGCATTAAATATAAAATAAAGAGGAGAGAGAGAGATCCAAGATGGCTGATTGATAGGTAGCATGATAGAGAGCCTTTCTGAGAAAAACAATTCAGTTGCTAGAATATGACACCATGGAGAAGACCAGACAAAAGGAGAGGAATTCTCATGACCCAGGAAGAAACTGAGGAAAAATAAAAAAATAAATAAAAAAGAAGTGTGGATGGAAGGCTGGAGCCAGGCATGCTCTCATAGCTGTACTGGTCATGTCTTAGAGTTGGGTGACTCACAACTGAGCTAAGGTCGCATCCCTGCTAAAAGTGGGGGTTGGTGAGCTCAAGACCCTTGGTGGGAGTAGGTGCTGCAACAGAGAGTGGAGTTGGTGAGCCATGCTGCATGGACTTTGGTGAGTGCTGGGAACTGGATTCCCCAGAGCAAGATGACCAGCTAGAGGGCATATTGGATTTGGGCAGGACAGGCTTGAATCAATGGCTGAGGCAGCTCCTGGCACAAAGTGGATTGGTGGGATCTGCTTGGGCTGGGCCATGCCCCTGGTTGTGACCCAATAGCCAGGGATGAGGCTGTTCTGGAACCTGTGACATCTGCAGGGCACACACAAATGTATTGAAGATGCTCACTGGTTGAGAGGGGAGGGGCCGGCCTACATTGCCCCTGCATGTACCTCACAGATCAACAACAAACTGGAGAGGGCAGCAATCCCCTAGCAAGTAGGCTTCAGAAAACCTGTAAGCAATATGAAAAGGTCCTGATATCTCCACCATTCACCTGTCTGAAAGAAACCAGAAACATGACAAGACAGAGAAACAACAAAAAGCCTCCAAACTTTGACCCAGGGAAAATAAGTCCAGGAGAGGTAAATACAGAGGAAATTGAGGGCAGCAAACATGCAATATCAGACACAGCCTCATTGGAAATAAAGAAATACTTGCATGACCTCATTGATGAATTTAAATCTGAAATTCTAACTCAGGTGAAGCAAGATATAAGAAGATTAATAAAAGAAATGCTGGGCACTCCTAAAGAAGACCAAATGGAAGAATGGAGGAACCTAAAGAAAGGAGAGAAATCTTTGATGAAGAATATAAACAAAATCTAGAATACATGAAACAGATCCAAAGAGAACATCAGGAAATTAAAAACTCCATTGAAAGCTGGCAAAACTTCTTGAGAGAAACTAAAGACAGACTTTCAAAACCTGAAGATAGATTTGCAATGTATTATCATGAAAGGAAGGATCTCTTAAAAATAACAAGGAACCAAGAAGTAACAATACAAAGGCTAGAAGAAAACAATACAAAGGCTAGAGGATTTATAATTTAAGAATAAAAAATGTGAACAAGGAAGCATGAACAAATACAAATGAAATAAAAAGGCTATTCACAAAAATAATTAAGGAAAACTTCCCAAGCATAGGAAATGGAAGTGATGTTCAGATATATGAGACATACAGAACTCCAGCCAGCTACAACCAAAACAGATCTATACCCAGACATATAATAGTCAGGGTTCCAGAAATCTATCACAAGAACAGAATATTAAAAGTGGTCAGAGAAAAGAAACAGATTACCTATAAAGGAAAACTCATCAAAATCACAGCAGACTTCTCGATGCAAACTATCAAATCGAGAAGAGCTTGGAGCAAAATATTCCAAGCCCTGAAAGAAAATAACCTCCAACCCAGATTGATGTATCCTGCAAAACTATCTCTCAAAATTAATGGAGAGACAAGATATTTCCACTATAAAGAGGAACTGGGGGAGCTCATGACCACCAATCCAATCCTGCAAAGAATATTGAAGGACATTCTAGAGAGAGAGAGAAGAGAATCACCAGGCTTCCAGGAACAATGGCAGAAAGGCCTCAATGAAAGGGGTAGACAGTGGAATGAAGGAGAAAAGTAAACAACAATGACAGAAACATAACATAGCAGAGATGAGGCAGAGAAGATTGGCTATATTGCTGTTTTGTCTTGACCAATTTTATTCAAATCTGGTATGCTTGAGGGTGTCAAGTCTGGGAATAGGGGTGACTACTGCGGGGATGGCAGGATTCAATAGGATACCCATTCTGGTTTGATTATTAAATGTTTGGTTTTTATTAATAGTGCTATGTACTGCTAAGTTTAATTATACTATGCCTGATAATATAGACAATTTTATTAAAAATAGTAGGAGACATCATGGTGACTACCATAGATCACCTAGTATTGTGGTTTTATATGTCCTTTTCATTTCTTGTTTCTCTAGGAATTTGATGTGTTGACTTGTTTTGTTTTTCCCTCTAATACAGAAAGGCTAGGTATGCATGTAGAAACTTATACGTGTGTAGAACTTCTAAACAGTTTACAAGAATTGATTATAGTTATTATAAAAAAAGAGACAGGAAGGAAAAGTATTCTAAAGGATATAACTGCATGTATGTTTGAGTGTATAGGATTGGTGACCATATTACTAAGTTTTTGTTGAATAGATGAACAGAGCTGTTTGCAGTCTCACTATTTAAATGTCTACTATATACACTTTACTTTTGTAACTTGAACAACTACTTCTAGGTGGAAAACATGTGATTTTCAACTAGTGATTTCTTAATGGGTTTTTTTTTGAAATTTTGTATTATTTCTACCCTCTTTATGTTTCATTTTTTCTTTAAATAATAAATAAATAAATAAATATTTGAGGAAAAAAATAAATATAAAATAAATATGCCTGCCTTTTTAATTAAACATTCAAAAACATTTGCTAAAACAATCTTCTTTTACAATATTATCTATACCTCTGTTATACCATTCTGCTTTGTTTCTGTTTCCCCTTTGCACTGTTGGGGATCAAATCAAGGCAAGTGTTTTACCACTGAGCTACATTCCCATGTCCTAGCATACTTTCATTTACATAAGAAAATGCTCCTTTATTAAAATGGTAAACAGATGTATGGGTAAAAATCAGTGGTATGTAGCAGTAGCTCAGCACACACAGGCCCTGAATTTGACTATCAGCACTGCAGAAAAAAAAGGAAGAAAAAGAGATGGAGGGAAGTAGAGGAGAGAAAAAAACAAAGTAAAGCATGGATACGAGAGAAGCAAACTTAATACCCAAACATTCATCCAAGGTGGCACTAAAGGGAGTTTCTGCATAAGGAATCTGGCATTCTCAGCAATTCTAAGGACAGGAGTAGAGCCAGACTCCTTTAGAAACTAAGGAGGATTCTCTCTCCAGCTCTCTTAGAAGCCAATGCAGATTCTACTCAGATTCTGCCTAGATTCAATTTTCACTTTCTTCCTGCTTTATACATAGTTTGCCCAGAGTGATAGTCTCTGTTTCTGAATATACATCATTTAAGACTGGGCAGCTCAGAACTTAGCCCCAATTCAAAATGATCAGAAAGAATCTAATTGGCTTGACTGGGTCAAGTAGACACTTCTTGTCTTCTCCATGTTTGGAGCAGGGGAGTGTGCTGGGTGTTAAATGGGTTGTCACAAACTGTAGCAGGGAGGAGATGCTTGAGATGATGGTGCAGACATGTGATGAGGGCAAAGAAGGGTTGGAACTGAGATGGAGGAAGGACTGGCTGTTCCACTTAGGCTATCAACAGGGGTCGCAAGATTTGGTTTTGTTCTTTTTGTTCTGGGGCTGGGAATTAAACCCAGGGCCTAGCAGACAAGAGGCAAGTGTTCTACCACTGAGTCCTCTAGGGTAGATTTATGGGTTTTGACTTCCAGACAGTATATTCTGGAGGAGGAACAGGGAGTGGAATTCCTTCACTGGATCCTTCAGAGGGCATTTCATATTGGCTCTCACAAAATAGACATTAAGCAACATGTACAAATGAATAAACCAAGGGCTGACTAAGATAGATCTCAGGGAAATAATATCCAACAAGAACATTACTGAGTTTTTACATCAGTTTTTAGATCAGGCCCAGTTTCTGGGCCTGGGTCAAGAAACCTTAAATTCTAATAGCTCTCCTCTAGATGACTTAGTTAGGGGTCTACAAAAAAAAATGTAAATACTTCTTAAAGTGTACCAGAATTGTATTCCAAGATTCTCCACCATTAGGATCTACATTCTAAAAGTTAGTCTTGGAATAAAGAGAGAAAAACAGAGCCAAGGCACAGATTGCTCCTGAGTCTTCAGCCTTGGCCCTCTCCTGAAGCAAGCTGGTCACCATATGTCCCAGTTTCTACTGTGAAAAAGAGACACTTGCACAATGTAATATTGCTCATTAATGAATTTTTAAGACTTCAAAATGTAATTTATTATAGACACACTTTAAATATCCATTGTTGTAAAGTTTCTTGGTTGAACATTTAACAAATATGCTTATTGTCTACTCTATGTGCAACCCTCTAACACCCATGAGTGACAGACCTCTGTGAGCACGAATATGAGGCTCTCAGACTCACAGGGACTCTATAGTTTAGTTTGTACTTCCTTGTTTTTTTTAAATAAGAAAAAGGACTCCTTAATGTGGCTCAAGTTAGTCTCATACTTTGAGTTCAAGTGATCTTCCCATCTCAATCTCCCAGTTAGTTCCAGATGCATGCCATGATGCCCAGCTTACATTTCAGATGAATACCTGCCTACACTGATGCAAAGAACCTGTGCTGTATATACCTAAAGCTGCTCTACTGAAACCTCATGGTTCTTCATTCTTGTAAGGCTGTGACAAAAGGGAATGATATAACTTAATTTCTTTAGTGTCATCACTGATGCTGAGAAAGATAGAGCAAAAGAGATTTATCTTTATTGTAGAAAGAACATGGGACATTCTCATGATTTCTTCCTTTCTCTTGTCTTTCCTAGCTTCTCCTCTATGCAGCCCTTGTCATTAGCAACTTCACACACAGCTGAGGTAGCTATGAGAAAGCCCATCTGTGCAACAGAATGACCAGTAAGCAGGACCTAGGGAGTGGGAGACAATGGTTGAGATGTCAGACAGAAAGGACATTGAAGAAGAGTGTTGACTAACTCCATGTATGAACTGACACAAGGCCCTAGGATCACAAAAAGCTGCAAATGTATGCAATATTCCCCAAGACAGAACAAAGGCACTGAGAACTTAACTACTGTATAAATTGTTACCTCAGTCCAGATCCAGTCCTCAAAACAATTCAAAGTCTGTGAAGGTGACTGTGACTCCAGCAAAAAATCCATTATTGTGGAAAAAAATACTTTGAATAGAACACTCAGTGATATTACCCATGCTAAGGAAATGCTCTTAACTGATTTAAGACACTCTATAGTCAGCCTTTCTATCATGATACAGATAGGCTGAAAAAGAGAATGCTGCTTCAGCAACCAAATCACAAACCAGGGCCAAGTATCATAAAGAAAGGGTCAGGACATGTCCCAGGCTGCAGAAGTCTGCTTTACACAAATGCTCTTTCCTCATGCTAAAGCCCCTCTCTTAATTTGGCAGTAAATATCCCATTACACACATTGGCTGAAAAGAAAAATGTGACTTCAATAACATATTCATTTTCCTCTGGCAAACTCATTACCTTAAGGGAGTATGAAGAGACATTTCCAAAGCTGAGAGAATAAGCATTAAATGATTACTATATAGTGATATTTAAGACCCTGTCTTTTTTGGCAGCCAAAGAACAATTATATAGATAGGCTGAAAAGGAGAATTTCCTCAAGTACCCAAACCTTTAACACAGGGTAAACGTAATATGCTGAGTGTAATGTGCAGACTCATGCTTATGCTACAGTAGTCTGCATTGTGTGATAGATGTTTTCTCATTCCAAGGCCATTTTCTTGTACAGTAGTACCTTGGTGCATGCTACTGTATGATTTTGGAAAAGAAGGCCATGTTTACAGTTGTGTGGAAAATACAGCTGTGGTCATGTTCGTCACTTGATGCAGTGTTCAAAAATAAAAACACTTGCCAAACACTTCTGTTTATGAACAAACTATTCACAAACAAGGGCATTCATAAATCAAGGAATCACTGTATTGGCTATGAGAAGTCCATTATACAGGTTTAAATGGAAAATGTGATTCTACCAACACAACAATTGACATAGGGCCAACACTATTTTGAATGGAGCAGGCAAAATCATTTCCCTTGTTCTCATAGGAAATATTCTATAAATGCTCTTCTATTTAAAAATTATTTTTATTAATACATGCTTGCATACAAAATGATTATATTCCTCTTGTGGGGTTGTTAAATGTACATCACACATCTCATTTTTCTCTTTCTCTTTCTCTCTCTCTTTCTCTGTTACTCATTTCTAAGCCAGCGACTTACATTTTAGCCAATAAACTACTATACAGACAGGCTGAAAATAAGAATGTTGTGGCAGTAACTAATGCATTTCTCTAGGACAGACATGTAGAATAAGGTGTGCAGACACATCACTTAGGTTGTGGTAGTCTGCATTTAACAAATGTTTTTTCTTTATTCCAGAGCAAATTGCTCATATTGGCAGTAGTTGATTATATAGATGGGGTGAGTCAGACAGTATCAGTCCAACAATACCATCAGTGCCACTGATAAACTCATTTCACTGATAAACCCATATCAATAGAATGTATTTCATGAATACTCTTCATTAATTTTTAATATGCTGTCTTTATTGTTAGCCAATGGACCATCATACAGATAGGCTAAAAAGGAGAATTGTTGCGGCAACAGCCAAACCAACAGCCAAATGTAATATGCTGAATGGAATCTGCAGATACACATCATAAGCTGTGATAGAAGGATCTTTCCTCATTCCAAAGCCTTTCACTTTGGCAATGAATTTTCTGCTAAACAGATAGGCAAAAAAGGACAAAATTACTTCAGAAACAAGACCACTGAACAAACAATGCTATGAATGGAGTGATCAAGGATGTTTTCCATGCTGAACGACAATCCACTTTACAAATGCTCTTCATGAACTTCTAGCCCAGTGTCTTTTGTCAGCCAATGGGTTATTATACAGATAGATTAAAAATGGGAATGTGACTTTAGTAACTAAACCAATAAATTGGTAAATACTTACTATATTGAAAGGTGTGAGCTAACACCTGTTTCTGGCTACAGTAGTTTGCATTTCTCAATTGCTTTTATCTCCATTCTAAAACTACTTTCACATTTTCAGTATATGGTCTATTACAATAATATGAGAAGGAAACTCCAGCATCAAAACCACTGACCTTTGGCAAACACATTAGCTTGAAATACGATTTGTAGAGAAATTATCTATTCTTAGGTAATATGCATTTCATAAATGCCTTTAACCAATTTGTAAACCAGTCTATTTTCAGCCACTGAGTCCTTATAAAGATAGCCAGAAAAGGAGAATGTGACTCCAGGAAAAAACCCACTAACCTCTAGAAAGTTTAATACCTTGAATGCAGAGTACAGGTACATTTGCTATGCTGAGTTATCATGCATCTCATAAATGTTCTTTACCAATTTCTAATTAATCTCTATTTTCACCCAATGGGACATTATACAGATATCAGAAAATGAGAATGTAGCTATAGCAACAGAACCAATGAACCCAGCACACTCACAACCTGCATATAGCTTGAACAGATATTTCCCATAGTGATATAACATGCATACCAACACACTCTTTACATATTTTTAAGATGCTCACTTCGTTCTCAGCCATCATTATTCTCAGTGCATCATTTTATTTATATATAGGCTGAAAGGAGAATATTGCTCCAACAACCAAGCTGTTCCCTTGGGGTGAATATAATATGCTACAGACATGCATTCCACCTTTTGAAAATCTACATTTCACAAATGCTTTCCCTATTCCTTGCACAGATTTAATGTGCTGACCTGTGTGTTCCCACATGCCCCAAGCTGTGGCAGACACAAATCTTTTTTCCCCCTTGTAAAGCAAATTTTTTTACTTTAGCAGTAAATAGTCCATTTCACAAGTAGTTAGAAAACAAGAAATCTATTGCAGTAACAAGTCCGTCGACCTATAGTACACTTAATACCTTAAATGGTCTGAGACATATTTATACTGAAATATCACGTACTCCATGAGTACTCTTTTCATATTTCTAACCCAGTGTATTTACTATCAGCCAATGGCTCTATACAAATTGGCTGAGAAGAGGAATGTGACATGAGTGGCAGAATTATTGACACAGGACAGCATATTACACTGAAAGGAGTTTGCAGGTGTATATTCCAGGTTGTGTCATCTGTGTTTCACATAAGCTCTTTCCCCATTCCAAAGCCACTCTCTAATATTGGCCATCAGTAATCAGTTATACAGAGACATCAAGGAAGTGTAACCCAGAAACACAATCACTGATCTTGGACAATCTCATTACATGGAATGCAGTGCACAGAGACTTTGCTTTGCTGAGATACCATGTATTTTGCAAATGCCATTTACCTATATTTAAGACATGCTCTTTATTTTCTACCAAAAGGCAATTACACAGATAGGCAGAAAAGAATGTTGATTAAGGAATCACAAAGTTAAACCAAAGTGACCACTATATTTGAGAAGAGAGTAGACACATGTCCTAGGCTATAGGGCCTACATTTCTCAAGTGCTCCTTCTCCACGTCAAAGCCACTGTTTCATATTGGCAATGCGTATTCTACTACTCAGACCGTCAGCAAGGCAAAAGTGACTCCAGAGACAGAAGCATCAACTTCTGGAAATTTTCATGGAGTACATAAATGTTTTGCACATTGATTTAGCATGAATTTCACAAACATGCTTTACTGATTTTTAAGAAATATATTTTCAGACAAAGTATCAGGTACTGTGGCTGAAAAAGAGAATGTTGTTTCATAAAAAAAGAATGTTGACCTCGGGCAGAAACAATATGTCAAATTGAGTGTGCCTTCACTGTGGAAGTCTGAATCTCACAAATGCTCTTTCCTCATTCCAAAGCCACTCTTATTTTGGTGGTAAGTAGTCCTGACCAAATGGAGCATAAGGGAAGAATGTGATTCCAGCAACAAAATCTTCCCCTTCTGGCTCATATGTTACATGGAGTGTGAAGACACATTGTTGTATGACAACAAGCTTTTTACAAATCCCCTTTACTAATTTCTAATATACTCGTCATTTTCAGATAGTAAACCAGTTTACAGATAGATTGAAAAAGGAGAGTGTGACACAATCAACAGAGGTGTTGAGGTGAGGACTTGCCAGGCTAAGGGAAGTATGCACACACTTGTACTAGCATTTGATGACATACATTTCACTAATGTTTCTTCACCATTTCAAAGATTCTGTCTTATATTGAAATAATTGGTCTGATACAAAGCAAGAAAAGAAGAATGTCACTCCAGCAAAAAAAGTTTGACTATGGAAAAAAATGCCTTGACTGGAGAGTGCAAAGATGCTTCCCATGGTGCGATAATCTGCATTTCACAAATGTTCTTTTTTATTTTAAGGAGGAAAAAAATCCCCAAAGATTTCAAAACAGGATGATAGAATAGTAACAATGGTTGATAAATCACATATTGTCTTTAAATGAGTTACTCAAGTACAAGACATAGGCATTTAATTGTCCAAACAACTCTTTCTTCTCAGTAATTAAGAGGAATTAGTAATATAACTAGCTTAACTATCTTGTATATACATACATATATAATTTTTTTATTTTGCTTTTCTTTTCATTCTTTTCCACTTTACCCTATCCCAGTTTCTTTCATTTTGAACAGTTTCTTTCCATTTCACAATATCTATTATATATTGTTGATCTTATTTACTCTTTTGCTTCTCACACTAAGGAGATAATAGAATGTTTACACATGTTAGTCTGATTTATTTCACTTCTAAGTATGGTATCAAGTTGAATCCATTAACCTATAAAAGTTTCCAGTTTATCCTTTATGATCGAGTAGTACTGCATTGTAAAAAGACCATATCAATTTTATCCATTCCTAGTTGAATAACATTTGAATTGTTTCCAAGATCTAGCTATTACAAATTGTGCTGATATAAAAATTGGTGCATATATATCACTGTAGTATGATGTTTTTAATTCTTCTGGGAAAATACCCAGAAGGGGAATAGCTGGTCAAATGGGACCTCTAATTCTAGTTTTTGTGGAAGCTCCACACTGATTTCCACAGTGGTTCCACCAGTCTGCATTCCCACCAAAAGAGAAGACAGTTTCCTTTTTCTCCACAGCCTCTGAAGCATTTGTTATTGGTTGATTTTTTGGTAACAGCCATTCTTTCTGGGGTGAGGTGGAATCTCAGTGCTGTTTTAAATTGCATCTATCAGATGACCAGTGATGTTGAACATTTTTTCATATATTTATTTGTTGTTTATATTTGTTCATCTGGGAAGTATGTATTCATCAGAGAAGTCTGATTTTTTTGAATTCTTTATATATTCTTGATAGTAGTCCTTTGTCTGAGGAACAGCTGGCAAATATTTTTAGATTTAGTGCTTCTGTTTTTAAGTTTAGATCTTTGATCCACTTTGACTTTAATTTAGTGCATGGTGACAGATACAAATCTACTGCATAGAAGATCCCAAAACTCCACTAAAATACTTCAAGATCTCATAATGAAATTAAGTAATGTAGCTGGATACAAAATCAACACTCAAAAATCAATAGCATTGCTGTACAAAAACAACAAACTCACTGAGAGAGAATAAAGGAAGCCACTCTTCCAAACAGCACCCCCCAAAAATGAAACAGGAATCAATATAACACAAGAAGTAAAAGTTCTATGCACTAAAAATTGCAGTATTCTGAAAAAAAAAATCCAAGGGGATTTCAGAAAACAGAGAGATATTGCTTGTTCATGGATAGGAAGAACTATCATTGTGAAAATGGCCATACTTCCAAAATTGTTACACAGATTTAATGCAATTCCAATCAAAATACCATTAGCATACTTCACAGATCTAGAGAAATCATTCCTAAAATCCATTTATACTAAAAGAGACCTGGAATAGCAAAGGCAACAAAGGCAAGACAGAAGGCATCACAATCCCTCACTTGAAATTATAGTACAAAGCTACTGTGATAAAATCAGCATGGTACTGCCAAAAAAACCCTAAAGATCAGTGGAATAGATTAGAAAATATAGCCATAAATACAAACATGCTCATCCACCTTATCTTTTGCAAATGGGCCAAACATGTTCACAGGAATAAGGATAGCCTCTTTAAAAAATGGTGCTGAAAAAAACTTCCTTGCCTCTTCTCTATAGTTTTGTCTCAAATCTGCTTTTTCTAAAAACAGGGTAGTCACTTCTGCTTTCTTTGAGACTCACGTTGCATGGAACATCATATTTTGACTTTGATTTTTTTGTATGAGCTCCTTTAAGTATTATGTGTACCTCTTGTATGCAACATACAATTAGGTTTTGTTTGTGGTTCAGTCTGTCAGTTTGTGTCTTTTTTAATCTGTGTTTTTTGATTGGGGAGTTGAGACTATGTTTGAGAGGTGTAAATGAAAGATAATGACTTATTTCTGTCACTGCATTATTTTTCTTGATTTCTTTTTCACTTTTTAAAAAAAAGCTGCTTTCCCTGCTTTAATGTATTGATTTCATTCAGTTCTTTGGTGGTGTTAGCCTCATTTTCTCAATTTAGGATATTCTTAAGTACTTTTTGTAGTTCTGGGGTGGTGACCATGAATTTCTTAAGTGCTATCTGTCATTGAATGTCACTAGTTTTCTATGAATTTTGAGGATTGTTTTTGCAGAATATATTAATCTGGATTGAAAGCTGTTTTATTTTATGTCTTGAAAAACTGCATTCCAAGCTCTCCTGGCCTTGGAGCTTTGCTTTGGGAAATCTGCCTTCATTTAATGGGTTTACTTCATAAGTGATTTGCTGCTTTTCTCTAAAAGCTATTAAAGTTTGGCCTTTGTGTTGTACATCTGTGACTGTTATTGTGATGTATCGTGAAAGTTCTTTTCTTGATTTTGGCTACTTAAGGGTTTTATAGGCTCATTTACCTGTATATTAAATTATTTCCATATACTTGGAAAAATTTTGCTATGATTTTGTAAATCAGGAGACCAGGTACTTAGAGATACTTTAGCAACAAGAGAACATCAAAAATGTATTCTATCTGCTCAGGCTGGGCCAAGTCCCTGGTTGAAACCCAATAGCCAGGGATGAGGCTTTCCTGGGCCATTGGCATCCCCAGGGAACACACAAACCTGTTGAAGCATAAACTAGTTGACTGGTGTAGGGGGAGGAGCCAGCTCTCAGCCTGCAACTCACAGATCCACTGCAGACTGAGGGGCGGTACTTCACTAGCAAGTGTGCTGCAGAAAAACTGTAAGCAAAACGAAAGGCCCAGAGACCTCCAGTATCCACTTGTCTGAAGGGGGCCAAAAACATGACAAGACAGAGAAAGAGCAAAAGGTCCCCAACTGTGGAAACAGGGAAAGTGAGTTCAACAGAGGTAAATGCAGAGGAGGTTGAGAGCAGCAAACCTGTAATGTCAGAGACAGCCTCATCGGAAATAAAGAAATACATCCGTGACCTCATTGTCAAATTTAAATCTGAAATTCTAACTCAGATGAAGGAAGATATAAGAAGACTAATAAAAGAAGTCCTGGGTAATCCTCAAGTAGACACAAATGAAAGAATAGT
>PVLA01010290.1:25074-65000 GCA_004027455.1 Hydrochoerus hydrochaeris
AGAAGCCTTTGATGAAGAATATAAACAAAATCTAGAATATATGAAACAGATCCAAAGAGAATATCAGGAAATTAAAAACTCCATTGAAACCTGGCAAAACCTTTTAACAGAAACTAAAGACAAACTTTCAAAACTTGAAGATAGATTTGCAAAGTATGATCATGAAAGGAAGGATCTCTTAAAAATAACAAGGAACCAGCAAGCAATGATACAAAGGCTAGAAGATGACAAGAGGATTTATAACCTAAGAATAAAATATGTGAATGAAGATGCAGCAACAAATACAAATGAAATAAAAAGTTTATTCACAGAAATAATTAAGGAAAACTTCCCAAACATAGGTAATGGAAGTGAAGTTCAGATAAATGAGGCATATAGAACTCTAGCTGGCTACAACCAAAACAGATCTACACCCAGACATATAATAATCAGTATCCCAGGAATCCATCACAAGAACAGATTATTGAAAGCAGTCAGAGAAAAGAAACAGATTACCTATAAAGGAAAACTCATCAAAATCACAGCGGACTTCTCAATGCAAACCATCAAATCACCAAGAGCTTGGAGTGAAGTATTCCAAACTCTGAAAGAAAATAACCTGTAGCCCAGAATGATGTACCCTGCAAAATTGTCTCTCAAAATTAATGGAGAGACAAGATATTTCCATGACAAAGAGGAACTGGGGGAGTTTGTGACCAACCAATCCAACCCTGCAAAGAATATTGAAGGACATTCTAGAGAGAGAGAAGAAAACCACCATGTTTCCAGGAATAATGGCAGAAAGGCCTCAAAGAAAGGAGCAGACAGTGGAATCAAGGAGAAAAGTAAACAAATAACAACAGAAAAATAGCATGGTGGAGATAAAACAGAGAAGATTGGTTATATCACTGTTTTGACTGATTTTATTTGAATCTGGTATGCTTGAGAGTGCTGAGTCTGAGAGTAGGGGCAACTACTCTGAAGATGATAGGATTCAACAGGAAACCCATTCTGGTCTGATTGTTAACTGCCTTTGAAGTCCTATAATGTCTCCAATGTTTAGATTTTATTAATAATGTAAAGCAATGCTAAGTTTAAATTATATTTGATGATATAGACAATTTTATTGAAAATAACTAGAGACATCATAGTGACTACCGTAGATCACCTAATGTGTTTTTGTATGTTCTTTTCATTTCGTGTTTCTCTAGGAACTTGTATTGCTGACTTGTTTTGATTTATTTCTCCCTCTAATACAGAAAGGGTAGGTATATGTGTAGAGACTTATACATGTGTAGAACTTCTAAGTAGTTTACAAGAATGGATTATAGTTATTTATAGGAAAAAAAGGAAAAGAGAATATTCTAAAGGATATAACTGCATGTATGTTTGAGTGTGTGGAATTAATAACCATGCTGCTAAAGTTTTAGTTGGATGGATGAGCAAAACTGACTGCAGTCTCACTGTTTGGATGTCCACTTTGTGGACTTTAGTTTTGTAACTTGAACAACTGCATCTAAGAGGAAAGTATATAATTATCAACTAGTGATTTTTACTGGTTACTATTGTTTTGTTTTGTTTTTGAGATTTTGTATGGTTTCTACCCTCTTTCCATTTCAAAGTTTTTTCTTTAAATAAAACAATTTAAAAAAAGTAAGAGAAGGAAAAGAAAGTGCTCTAAAAGAAATAACTGTATGTAACCTTAAGTGTGTAGGATTGATAACCATGTTACTAAGTTTTTGTTG
The DNA here is from genome assembly GCA_004027455.1 of Hydrochoerus hydrochaeris. Classification (NCBI taxonomy): domain Eukaryota; kingdom Metazoa; phylum Chordata; class Mammalia; order Rodentia; family Hydrochaeridae; genus Hydrochoerus; species Hydrochoerus hydrochaeris. The sequence continues at coordinate 26,799 of PVLA01010290.1, forward strand.
GATTGGTGAATAGAACTGTTTGCAGCCTCACTGTTTGAATGTTCACTTTGTATGCTTTAATTTTGTAACTGGAACAACTATATCCAAGAAGACAATATGTAATGTATCAAATAGTGATTTCTTACTGTTTATTTTTTTTGAAATTCTGTATTGTTTCTACCCTTTTTTCTGTTTTGCTTCCCCCCTCTTTAAATTAAAAAAAAAATGCATCCTACTGCTACTCGACACAAAGGAGTCTAAAAGGATGGCACAGATAAAACTCTAGAGAACTTTAGAGAGAAGGGCCAGACAGGAGGAGTTGGGAAGGCAGATGCCATAATCAGCCGAAAGCTCACTGGCTCCATGTAATCTGGCAGTATAACCCCAACAAGTTCTTTCTGATCATTCTGGGAAAACTATGCAAGACTTTCTTGGGAATATGTGCAAGTACTGTGAAAGACACATACCCCACATTGCCCAGCATGATTCACTTATGCTGTGATGTCAGTGACAGGCACCTTTCTATCCCCCAGTAGAGGAAAGCATTCATGTGAGTCAGAGTCTGATGGCTGCCACGTGCCAGTTCATGCTCCCTCCTTGACCTTGGCAAGGACATGGAGTATTGCAGCAGGTTGGAGAAGCTCTCCACTTAGTCAGAGCTACAATACTTGGCAATCTCAAACTGTTTCTAGAAAGTGAATTCAAGGCCAGTTTAAATTACAGAGCAAAACTCTGTCTTAAAAAACAAACAGACAAACAAACAAAAGAATAAAGAAAAAGCCAGAAGAAAAGATGAGAGAACTGATGAGTTAAAGTAACCACAATTGGGATACATTACTGACTAGAGAAGTCACATCAGAGGTGCTCAGAGAGAACTCACTGAAGTTACAGGTAGTCTGTAGTGGGGGAACTCATATCCTGAATCAGAAAGTTAATTAGAAAGGCAATCCAAAGATCAAGTCTAATATCTGGATCACTCCAGAGCCATATAGCTGGTTCACATAGTTTCAGCCCCTGTCATTCTGGGGAAGCAGCCATTATGGGAGCATGTCAAATAGCCTGAAGGAATGAATGAACAAAAAAGCACTGAATCTGGGCTCCTGGGTCTTTATATGCCAATCCCTTCTATCACCTCTCCTCCAAACACAGGAAGCCTGCAGCACAGCAGGCTCTTATAGGGAAAGAGAACCTATCAGCCCCCCTTCCTCAAATAGGATTAGCAAGTTAACAAGGCTTGTGCATCCCCACGTGTGTACTCCCACTCACAGACTCTGCAGATGCCCCCTCAGGAGTGAATCATCCCCCAATTCTCATAGTCCCATGTTTGTGAGCAAATCCATCAGCTAATCCTTCAGATAACCCATTGATACATAAATTCATTCTTGGATTCCCAAGGAGCCCTGCCAGAGTGCAAGCATGTTGGCTGACTCCACAGACCCCCACCTGCAAGCAAACTGGCCTTCAGACTCTGCCATCAGACTTCCTGAGGTGGGAAGAGGCCCTAAGCGAAGCCTAAGGACAGTATCAGATTCTGTCTGGGAACTGAAGAAGAATAACTTGAGGCTGGGTTTGTTTGAGCTTTAAGTGCAAGGGAAAAGGGCAGTTTGGTGTGGCTGCCTGCAATCAGGCTGCATCTAAGGCAGGAAGCAAATGGCGTAAACACTCAGGCTTTTTTTTTTCTTTCTTTTTTTTTTTGCCACAAACAGAGTGATTCTGATGAGAGGGGGTGTTAAACTGTGAATCCAACAAATACAAACTGAGCAGGCAAGATATAATTACTCTCCAGCATCTTAGTTTTTGTAATTTTGCATCAAGTAAAATACTTGAAGATAGCTGGCATCTGATGCTGCCAATTCACTTTGGTAATAGATGAACCAAAATTGAAAGTTAATAAAAATCTTAAATGTATCATTCTGTGATTTTCTATGATTTTTAGTCATTTTAAAAGGAGAAGGTTAGAAATTACAGTTGGTACCAAAATATATTGCTTAGAAGGTGGTATGTGATGATGCCATAAATTGGTTAATACGTATATAGTCTACATGACGATATTAAATGATGAATATCAGGTGAGAAGGCATGATAGAGTAATGAGAACTGGGAAAGTCTTTGTACACAAAGCTTTCATCTTACAATTTGACAATCAAATTTTCTTTCAAGTAAAAAAATAGTGAAAATTTTTGGAAAAATGCTTATAGTTAGACTATATGATTCATGAAAAAACTTCTATGATTATAGGCAGAAGGTAACAATATGATTGTTAGGTATGTCACAGCTAAACATGAGATAGTGGGGTTTAAATCTTGGCTTTGATGCTTGTTGTTTGTGTGACCTGAGCAAAGTCCTTTAAATCATTTGTGTGACTATCTAACTAGACATTGTATAAATATTCATTAAATAAAAGCCACTACAAATAAATAAACAAATTGACCTCATTTTGTTTCTATTTTGCTGTTTGTCTCAAAACTTCTAAATATCCTCATTGTTCTTAATACCCTTTTTGTATTGGGGATCAAGGATACATAATTTGGGCTTTCTTGTAAGGAGCAATAACTTGTGCGTGTCTGTGTGAGTGGTTGCAAGGGTATATTTTGATTCAATTATGTTGTTGAAATGAACTTAATATATTACCGATGCAGTATGGCTATTATTTCCTCTTTCCAGTTTTATTTCTTTCTTATCTCAGATGCATAAAAACATTTGGTATGAAAACTCAGAAGCATGAGTGTTTTTGTGGACATACATTGGGTCTGAGGTAATAACTTGATGAAAGAAGGAAAGATGGACGCCTGAAATTATACCTTTTCCTTTTTGTCTCTTTTTTGATTGACATATAGTACTATGCTCTATGTGATTGAGATTTATCAAAATCATATGAACTAGGATTTACTTTCCCATAGATAATTTTGAGAGCAAGTAATGTGTTCAGTTACATATGTCTTTTATTCACCACACTGACTCTAAAACATGCCTTTTCTTTAGGTCATAACTGGAATGTGTGTTTTATGTTATTTAAATAAATTGAAAACTGAAAATAAGCTCCAACTCCTCCATTTTTGTTAGTTTTGCTATTTATTCATCACATAATAATGAAATGTGCTCATAGTTAAAACATTTGTGGAGGTAGGGGACCTTCATGAATAAGCTAGCCTTCAGTAAGAGATTCTGGAAATAAGGGCAATGTCAGAAGGAAACAGTGGTACAATCTCTGTCACAGTGGTTAATTTTTTCCTTAGTCCATGGTCAAATTAAGAATTGCATCATATCTACATCTCTGTTTAGATTTACCCTTTCTGTATTCTAAAGGTAGAGTTTAGCAGGGTTAACATTTCAGGAAGTCAGTATAGATTTAATATAAGCAGAGTGTTTCTTTAAGAAAATCTTCAGTGAACTAAATATGCTAGACAGACTGATCTATTTTCTTTATGTGAAAGTCAAATGGGCGTAAAATACTTGTTCAGCAAAGATAAGATAAAACGAACTGCTAAATTTTTGTTAGAGAGAATGGAAACAAAAATAGTTCCTTTGGTAGTCTTGTCAATTCTCTAATTAAATGTTTAATCTTATGAATTTTAAAGTTCCAAAAATATACCTGATTTATGAGATTTTGATTTGCCTCTGAGAGACTATTCATTCAAGTTACTATCAGCAACAGTATTTTAATTTAAGAACACTGAGACTACCAATGTATCACATTTTTTGTTTATGTGCTTTACAGTTTGTATGGCTGGTATAAGAGACCACAGCAGTGCAGAAAACAAAGAAAATATTTAAATATCAAGGTATTGGCCTAAATTCTATGATATATTATCAACAATTTCACATCTATATTATTTCTTTTTTTTTCTTTTTTTTTGGTACTGGGGATGGAACTCATGACCTTGCGCTTGCCGGGCAGGCACTTAAGCCACTGAGCTAAATCTCCAGCCCCTATATTATTTCTTAATCTGCAAAATTGTTCCTAGTTTATTTCTTAAATCACATTTACTTTCTTATGTTGCTTTGTGAAAGGCAAATTCAGTTGTGAACATTTAAAAGCTCTCAAATTGTTCAATAAACTTTTGTAGGTTTTTGAGTTATTATTAAAATAGTTAGAATAGAATAGTACTCTGGCATGAAGGATATGCTTGAATAATTTGTGGAAAAATAGATGCTCCCAAGACTATTGGGTGGAATGAAATAAATCAGAAACACAAGTTTAAATATCATATAGATTTTCTTTTTTAAGAAACCCAAAATATAAGTAAATAAAAGAGGAAAATAAAAGACAGATAATAGGAGCTTTTGTAAAATAAAAGAAAAGAAAGAAAAAAGCAGAGCAAGAAACCGGGTGTGGTGGCTCATGCCTGTAATCCCAACACTCGGGAGGCTGAGGCAGGAGGATCTTTGTGAGTTCCAGACCAGTCTGGGCTACAAAGTGCACTCAAGGCCAGCCTGAACTGCAGAGCAAGACCCTGTCTCAAAAAGGCAAAAAAAAAAAAAAAAAAGCAGAGCAAGAAATGGAAAGGAGATGAAAAAAGATATAAGATGTGTTATGTATACTTACCAACTATCAAGAAGGAATGAAATTATTATCTACTGCAAAATATACTGATAAAAATAAATTTGAAAATAAAATAGCCTCAACTATGTTTTCTAAAACATGTCTTATTTCTTCACTTCAAAACAACAAATGAATGAACAGAGAAATAAAATCTTCACCAGGTAGAAATAAATTATAAGTATACCACCACTTTCATAAAACATAACAAAGATATACATAACATACAAAACATAAAAAAGACATACAATAAACTCTCTTTTCTTTGAATCACTGTTACTTCTATTCTTCTATAATTAGAATCTTGATTTAGTCTCTTTCAACTCTTGATTTTCTAAAAACATCATCATTGTAATGAAAATGATAGAGAATTTGTAAATATTCTCTGACAAAGATATTTCTTAAGTATCTAGTATACATCATTTCTTTAATTTTCATAGTTATTCTTTGAAATGGCTCTTTGTAAAACATAAAGTCTAAAGCATAAAGTTGTAATTAACTTGCCCAGGTTCATGAGAGTCAGATTCCAGGTCTTGATTCTTACTCTCAAAATGCCACTGATCTTGAAATGTTTTCTAGTGCTGTAGGAATTTTTGAATAGGTTATGTAACTGTAGAATGTTACTACTGACAGGGGCTTCTGAATGCTCTAATCAAAGTCTCAGTTTTCAAATATGATAGTTGAATCACATTCAAATGATCATCCAACAAGTAGCACATGATTTAAACGAGTATTGCCTATGTATTTGTAGTTTATAAGACCAATTACAGTCATATTCCTTGAGTTTTCATGCTAACTTTAATGTTGTTTAGAGATTTTTTTGCACTTCATTGTTGAATAATAGGCTGAACACTGCAGGATAACTTCTATTTTCTTGTAAGATTCAACTCTTACTACTGTCATCTGAAGTCAAATTCATCTTCTACATTGAGCTGATCCCCTACTCTGAGGGAAATATCATTCACAAGCCTTTTCTGAAAGATATCTGTACTAAATTTTTGCTTTGTTTGAAGGAGAAACCTACGTTATAAATTATTTCTGAGCCAGTAACTTCATTTCATTCTCTTTTGCAAATGGTACAATGTTGTGTTGGCTAAGCACATAGAATTTGAAGTTAGACAAACCTGAGTTTAACTTTAAGTGTGAAATCTAAACTCCTAAAAGTCATTGAACTTTACTATGCCTAAATTTCTTTGTGTGATTAATTCACATAATAAAATATAATAAGAATAAAATGAAGAATAAACTAGCAGATTTCCTACAGCAAATTTACAGGGTTTGTTATATTTTGGATGCATATGAATGTATTAATTTTCATTATTTAATAATAGTTACTATCAATGACAATTTATTGCTAAATAATTAAATATTTGAATTAAATATGCTTATGTTCTTAGTTGATACCCATAAGAATAAGCTTGAAACAAATTAAACTCTGGTTAAATATGTGTTACATGCTCTTAGGATTTGCAATTTAACTTCCTAAAATAAATTAGACTGTTGCTTTTCCAAAAGTTTTATAATAGCTAAGGTCTATTTCCTTCTCATAGTGATACAGTGAGTAATAGATTGGTCTATAATTTTTTTATAATTGTCCTATGTAAGGTAAGAGAAGTAGGCCTACACCACTATCAAACTGCCTGTTTCCAAGCCCAAATACCTGCACAAATTGAAAAAAACCACATGGAGTCAGAAAACACACATTCCATTTAAGTAAATCCATTATGTTGGTAACATTCACAGTAGGCACTCTGTTATTCCTTTAGGGAATAAATCACTTACTTTCACACCATCTAGAATTTTGAATTGTAGGACTTGTAATACACAAGATGGCATGATTCTCCAAGTTTTAGAAATAAGTCTTAAAAGTGATGAGTGCTTATCTTCTTGTCTTTGATGCTTGGGATATTATGCCAAGATAATCTCAAACCCCATAGAACCTTGTGTAGCCAAATATTCTCTTTCCAGCACTGTAGCTTAGTTTGTTCCTTTAAAAAAATAAAAATGAAGAATAGTAAAATAGAGGAGAATAGATGAATATAGAGTAGACAGCTATAGCATTACAAGTCTCTATCACTGAGAGAATCAAAATTGTGATTCTACCATTCAATGGGAAAAATATAATTTCTCCTAAATGCAGTTGGTTTCTGTAAGTTCCTATTATGAATTCAAATACTTCAAGATATTTTGCAGCATTTTATCATATGAAAAAGTTCTAAATAACAGATTTATACTATTGACAAGACTCCTTAGCACTCTGCCTTTGTTTCTCAATTATCTGATATACTAGAAGAGACAGATTGTGAATTTAAAGCTACAGGTATAAATACTGATTCTTGAGCAACCAGAATTTTACCATTTCACAGTTGTGAGGCTGTTAAGGTTTATGTCTCAATGTCCTCCCAAGGCCTCATGCAGTCATGGGGTTGAGTTTCTAGAGTTTATGATTGATTCATGGTCCAATGTTGGGATTATGAGTACCAGTGCTACAACCACCCTGGGGCAGATACCTTGCATACAGTCTAATAGAAGGAAAGAGGCTTTCTTTCATGCTCCTCCCTTTTGCCCCTTTTGCTTTTGTTATTTTTGTTATATACCACTGGCATGAAGTGTTGTCCCTCTTTCATGCCACCCTTCCATAGAACCAACTGATTATGGGCTTGAGAGAGTTCTGGTGGGAAGTACTGAATAGGTTATTGGCATTCAGATGGTGTGTGTTATAGTTTAGCAAAAAATGCATCTGCATTTTGCTCATGTCTAGAGACTTTGCCTGAGACTAAGATTAATGGCAGCAGATTAATCTGACAGAAAAATTTTAAAGCACTCTAATTTTGAGGAAGTAGATGGCTATTGTTGGTGGTTTTTAGAAAGATTTATATTGCAAATCAAGAGCAAAGAGCCCAGCAGGATGATTTAAAACATTGTGAGTTTGGCCAGGAAAAAAACCTCCAGTTAAGCTGTAAACTGCACAGATAGAGCTGAGCAGATCATGATTGCTGAGAAGGTGAAGGAGAATATAAAAGATGGCCTTCAGGCAATCTAAGAAGTGGCAAGTCCCCACTCTTTTCAGCTTCAAAACTGTAAAAGTGAAAGACTTTGCTTTGAGAAGAAAGCTGCAGAGCACCATGTTCCAGAATGGCAGCAGCCATACTATATTCCAGAATGTTGGTGGGAGCCACACCAGGTTCCAAAATGGTGGCCAATGCACCAGGTTCCAGAATGGTGACAACCTAGACAAATTGTTCCTCAAAATTGAAATAGAGTGGCCAATGATCAGGCACTCAACCCCGACAGCCAAGAGAGAAGAAAGCCTGGTTACTACTTTAACTGCTAGCAGACTATGGATGGTATCATCTATGTTGCACTCATTTTGGGTACATGCAGAATTCAAGAGTTCTGAGATTAAAAACTCTCCCACCAAGATTTCAGAAGAAGACCTGGGAGCTCAGGCAGTGTGTTCTGGAGAGGGCAATATGTGAAGCTGTGAGTGTGAAGCCAAAAGTGTAGTAGAGATCTCAGAAGTTTGGAAAAACAAGGAAGATGAATCATCTAAGGAAAGTTGCAAGGATCAAGCAGAATGAACAAAAAAGAGAAGTCCTGGGAGCTACAAACACAGAAGTGCAATAAAGTGGAACCAAACAAGCCTTTTGGAATTTACAACTTGCCATAGGTTGCATTGGATGCTGTATATGATTTTAGTATATGTGCTGCTGAAGCAAGCATGTGGGTGCTGCATATGAAACTACAGGATTTAATGTTTGTCTTGCTGGATTTTGAACTTGCTTTGATCCCAACCCTTTGAAACCTCCTCTTTGTATGTTTTGGAATCATATTTCTCTTGTGACATTGAATGTTAAAAATGTTTAACTTATAAAAAAAATGTTTAACTTTTCATTTGTACAGGGGCTCATAGCTAAGAGTTTGCCTTCCATCTTGAAAGAGACTTGGGATTTGGACTTTTCAGTAGTGATAAAACTGTTAGGCCTTTGGAAACTCTTAGAGATGGACTAAAATTCCTTTTTCTTAAAGGGATGTGTCTTAGGGATGCCAGGAGCAGAATGTTATGATTTATACCTAGATATCCCCCAAAAGCCTCACGCAGTCATGAGGGTGGGCTTCTAGATTTTATGACTGATTCATACTCCAATGCTGGAATTGTATTTATGAGTGCTCCACCTGCCCTAGGGTGAGTAGCCTGCCCGAAATATAAGAGAGGAAAAGAGCTTGCTGTCACACTCCTCCCTTTTGCCCCTTTTGGTTTTTTAACTTTCAGTATCTGCCATTACCATGAACTGTTGTCCCCCTGCCATGTCACTCTACCATGGAGCAAACTGATTATGGACTGAAACCTCCACATACTCTGAGTTAAATAAACCTTGCTTTCCTTAATTTTGGGTGTTGGGTATTTTTGTCTCAGCAATAAAAGAAAAGTAACCGAGACAGAATTCTTGAGTTGCTTAACTAATCTAAATTTTTAAATTAAGTTTTAAATTGTAAATAATAATTGCCATCTTCATCAGGTTCTTATGGGAAGTCAGATAATATATATCAGTAACTTAACATCTTATTTAACCAATAGCATTCACTTAGTGACTAGTAACTTTCCTTAACATTTACACTAGAGCTTTTGGTAGTATTTCCTAATAATTTAATATTCAGCTCTACATTTTAACTTTCTTTAAATGTCAACAATGGCATGATGTGTACCTTAGGATGCTCAAGGTGGGAATAATTTAAAATAAATAAAACAAGATCAAAGACTGACTACAGACAATTAATTTTCTCCTAATACTCAGCAGGAAAAAAATGAAATCATTTTTGTTGATGTTCATTTAATAGATGAAAGATCAGTGCATTTTGAGAAAAGAGCTATTATCCATCCATCAGAAAATCAATGTGTCAGAAATTAATAACTGAAACTTATCCAAGTGAGACAAGGTACCAAATTAATTTTATTTCTTTCAGTTTTCCTTTTCACTTAATAAAACTAGCAATCTGGAAAAAATAGTTTGTATTGTATCAACTATAATTATTTATACTCAAGACATTACTTCTCTGCCATAAAGTAGGATACACTTGAGGCATTTGTAGGGAAATGGATGCACTGTGAGAGCATTATGTTTACTGAAATAGACCAGAAAAAAAGTTTAAATATTTCATAGTTTCTGTTATATGACAAAAACAAATTCTAAATAAAAAGCAAAATTAAATATAGATTTACAAAGTAGGGCAATAGATTTCTTTTTTCAAAGAGGTAAAGAGATGAAGATATCAGGTAAGAACAGAAGCACAAAGGGTTTAAAAAAGAATTAAGATGTGTTTTCTGCCTGCTGAAACTTGCCACAGCAAATATCACCATGATGTACTGCAAAAATCTGCTAACAAAAAATTAACAATTTTCAAAAGATATACAAAAAATAAACAAACAAACCACATGAGTCCATTTCTATGTGGGATGGGTATATTTTTTAATCACAAGCACCATACTTGTCTTTATGGGCACTGTGTGTTTCACAAAGTGATATTGTTATTACAACAGCAGTAAGAGTATTTCGTTCATTTATAGCAAGAAATGACTGTGCTGAAAAAATAATGGATAACCTGTAGAAAGAATATGGATTAAGAAAACCAAATAGAGAAATTTTCAAAACTAAATGAAAGCAAACAGGAGCAAGGATTTCAACATATGGAGACTTTTCTTTGTATTCAAAAATATTTTTTTAAATAATTAGGCATTTTTCTGTGCTTCCATAACTAGGAATGGAGTTTCTAATGCAAGAATAGAACCAGTATCAACATCTACAGTTTCAGGGACTTAAAACTGGAAATGCCTATGGGGATGAAAGGACACTGAATTCTCAGTACACACTTTAGTAGGGTAACTGTTGTGCATGTTTAGGGAATATTGTTCTGCCCAGGAAAGCTACTGAAGAAACCAGTGTGAGCTGTTTTCTGAGGTCTTGCAGCTATGGGGCAAACAGAACATGTGCAAAAGAGACTCTGTTTACACTGGACAGCTTTGCTTATAAAACTGGTTCATGGTGAATCCTAGGCAATTGTTGTCATTCATTGCTCATCCATAAGTAATCAACCTCTTTGTGTCATTTGTCAAGTGCATGGGTGTTGTGTCTCTTTGGATTTAGACATGATGTAACCATTACATAGTGAACACATTTAAATTGGGGAGTAAAAGGGTACTTGGGATAGGTTTACAGAGAAACCTGCCATGAACTTCCAGTTGTCCTTAGTGGAATCACACAGAAAGCACATAAACAGCCCTGTGGTTTTGTCACACAATAAAATGGAGATATCATTAACTAAAGAACATTACCAAGATGTGAGTCCAGGACTTTAATGGGAGTTGTTTATGGAGGAAGACATGTGACTCAAACATCTCTCCTTGATTGTTTAATCCCACACAACTCCATCCCAGATTCTTAAATTTTTCACTGCTATTCTGGATATATGCTTCTACTGCATGTTTTTTTCTCTGTTTCTCTTGCAAAGAAAGAAGTATAAGCTTATAGAATCATTTAACTTTCTCAAAAGTGATGCAAAGAATATTTAGCAATATTGGCTATAAATTTTTAAGTACCATGCTTTTAAGGAACAAAGTTAGTTTTCTCATGGACTATAAAAGAATATAACTCTTCATAGTATTAGTGCTCTAAATAATATGATGAGTTGGAAGTCTTTGGACTGTATAAACTTGGTTTCTGTATATTCATTGATATGAGATGACAGGAACATGTTGACAGATCACTAGCATGAAATGACATTTTTCTAAATTCTTCTACCAATTTAAAAAATATATCATACTGATAAGTTTCTTTGACCTTTAGGGATTCTGTTCATTTTCTAAATAATTGATTTTGATCAACTTGGTAGAACTTCTTTAAAGATAATACCTTTAATTTAAAAACATGTTCAACTATGTACATTCCCTACTCTATATTTAATAAATCTATTTTTAAAAATATTTTGAGCATTATAAATATGGTGACATGAGGGTTAGTCACTATATTGCTTGTGGTTTACTATACTATTTTGTTTCTTACAGCCTGTAAAATATATATATTCTTATACATACACTTATATAGATATATGGATATGTTTAAACCTTCATGCACTCTTTAATTCAGAATTCATAGTATTCCTTTTCCTTATTGCACAATAAACTAATTTTCTCTTGCCTTCTCTCATTACTAACATTTCTGTTAAAGTTCCCTTCTGTGTCACCTGGTGCTCATGTAAGAGTTTACCCAGTTATTTTTCCAAATGTGGTAGTGATTAGGTTTAGGATAAACAGACTGTAACATTAAAATGTAAATCATCCTTACTAACAAATGTTCTAGTGGAACCTCTAAACATTTCTGCCAGTGAAGTGGGGGGCAGTTTGTAAATTTTAACATATCTGAAATAATATTTTATGCATAGTTTTAGGCATGAATTTCAGCTTTTTTTCAGGAGAATATTGACTTTCTTTTGTTTCTTCTCCACATATGTTTAATAACATCCTATTATATACTATTATTTCACTTAGATGTGGAGTGTTTCAGACAAATAGCATTATAGTGATATGTATTTTAAAATGTCAAGTGGCAACAATTGCAAGGAAGAATGTTACAATCACTGAGGTTTTGTCTAATAGGCTAAAAAATAAGACATTAAACATTGTAAGGAACACACTAATTAAAAATGTTAAATTATATAAGGAAATTGTGATAAATACAATAATAAAAATATAAAATGATAAATTTTGAGAATTAATTAGAACACCATTTTTTTTGAGATCTGTGGATACCTTTCTGAATGCTGTTGTAAACATTAAACTTTCTTTGCTGGTAAGTTTTTATGCTTCTTCACTCATATTTTGGCTCTTTTTGTTCTAAGTTATTCCCAAAACCTCATAACCAATATTTTACTGTAATAGTATTTTTAAAATTTTGGTTAGAATTATGTTGCATTTAAAGAATCATTTTATGCAAATTGTATCTTTACATGAATTGAAAAGTGTCATAATGTATTTATAACATGATGCTTTAATAATATTTTAATTATATTTTTCTTCATAAAAGTTTAGAATGTCAGTAGTTAGATCTATTTTCATAATGACTTGTTTCCTATAAATATTGCCCTCTAAAATGTTCATTATACAAAGGTAAGATGGTGGTAAATGCCTACGATTCCAGTTCTCCAGGAGTCAAAAGCAGGAGGATTGAGAGTTTATCCCAGTTTGAACAGTTGAGTGATTTAGTGAGACGTTGCAACAAAGAAACAAGCAAACAAAGGAAATTGGGGACTGGGAATTTAGATCAACATGAAGGCCCTGGGTTTCTGAGTTCAATCCACAGCACTACCAGTATCCCCTCTCCTTACAATTTACCTAAGTTAACTGTAAATATTTTCTTCAGCAATGAAAAAGTCACTAATTTTCACATCTTGATGCTCTATTTACTTACCCAATCGCATAGTAATTGCATATATGTATATACTTTTTCTCATTTTTTCTAGCTACAGTCAGTGAACTATGACACTGCTTCTTAAGACATTTTAGGTAAATTTGAAGTGAATACTACTAAACTGCTGCTTATCAGCTTGATCATAATATGTAAATTCATTTTTCCTTTTTCTTTTCTTTTTTTTTTTTTTGTACCAGGGATTGAACTCACAACCTCACACTTTCCAGACAGGCGCTTATGTCACTGAGCTAAATCCCCAGCCCCTATCTCTTTTTATTTTTTTATCGTACCGGGGATCAAACTCACAACAGCGCTCTTGCAAGGCAGGCGCGGCTCTCTTGCAAGGCAGGCGCTTATACCACTGAGCTAGACCCCCAGCTCCCATTTTTTTCTTAACTAAGATTGTGGTTGAACCTCTAAATAAAATTTATCTAGCTAGCCTTAAGACACTTAAGCCACTGAGCTAAATCCCCAGCCCTTAGCCTTAAGCCATTAGTTAAGAAAGATAAGTTAAAAATTCTGCTTTGCATAATAAATCTTCCTAAAAAATACAAAAAACTCACAAACAATTCAGTAATAAATGTTTGCCATTAAATTGCACAAGAATATTAAAGATGGCTCTGAGAGATAAATTTACCAAAGTTAATACCCAGATGGTCTCATTAATAATAATGGTTGGCATACTTTTCTTAAAATTCAGATCAGATAATATAGCATATATATATATATATATCTATAATAAAAAATTATTATCCTGAGGGAAACAAACTAATAAACATATGGCAAAGAAATGAGTCCCATCTGGAATGTTTTTAGGATAGTGAATTCCTTTGAAAATAGTGTATTCCTTTTTTGTACCAGAGAAAACACAGGGTGTCTAATAAAAATGTTTCCTAACTATATTATTTCTTATTGATTCTCAAGAGAAACCATAAACTAGAGATATTTAATGAATCAGAATACAGTGTATTCTGTTATGTAAAAAACCCACACAATGTCTTAGTAATATGACAATAAAATTATATATTTTCAAACATTTTTAATTTGTAATTAATACATTTGCTGCAGAAACACAAATATTAGAGAATAATATTAGCATTGTTGCATGATATGTAAAATGATCTTTATAAAATATTTTGTTGAAAAGAAATCTATTCATTTATAAAAATGATAACTAAAGCCTTAGAAAAATTTTAAAATATAGTCAACACTTTTATTTATTTTTAATATTTTGTCCCCAATTATTTTGAGTGCAAGGTCCTAACAATTTTTCCATTAGCTAGACCAATAATTATAAAGCTCTAAAATATTTTGTTAGAACAATGAGAAAGTGTAAATAAGTAGCTGGAAATTATAAATCTTATTATACTTTAGTAATATGTCTTGTAAATAAAAATAAATAGATATTTTATAATTCTGGGCTTCAATATATCTTTAAAGTCAAAGTTCTCTTTTATTTGTTTATTTTAACAATGGATATTGCAATAATTTTTTGCAGAAAAATGTGGAAAATACATCAACATGAACAGAAAATACTGTTTAATATGTAAGTCTAAAACTATCAAAGACATTTAATTCATATAAAAAGTGTTCAAACTTCGTTATACACAAAAAATAGTATAGAAAAAGTGACATGAAAATATAAACATAGCTCACATCTCATAAAGTGAATGTCCTCTCAAACACTTCTCAGTTGTGCCAAATCAAGGGTATAGTTTTCAGGACTAGAGTTTATCATTTATACACCTTTCAAAAAATCACTATCTGCCTTTCTTCATAAGATCACCAGAAGAAAACATGCAAATAAATAAGGAAACCCAAAGAACATGTTACACAGATATAGGAACTCTTTGGAGAGATCATTATGTAAAATAATAAGCCTATTGAATTTTTACAGAGTAAAGATACTGAAGATAAAGTTTTAATAATAAAGACATAACAGAGAAGGTAGAGATCATAATCACTGCAGTGTCATCACCCAAAGAAATATGTCCTTGTTTTGTTTTCTTTGGAAACTGTAACTAAGAACACACTCTTTAACTCCAATTTTACACACTATCATGAAATAGTATCAGAAAATTACCTTTCTTGTTAGTTATGACTACTCCTAACCCTGTTTTCTAGTGAGGTCCTTATGTATATGTATGGATTTTTCACTGAATGAAAAAAGTGAAAAAAATAAAACTGGGCTGAGGTTCCACAGTCTGAGAGAAGCCACTGAATACAGCTCAGAATCTGAATCTTTGGAGCACAGTTTAATATTAAAGCCCTTGATGAAAATAGTACGTGTCAAAATCAAATGCATTGACTTACTTGCAACCAAAAAAGAACTTGCGAGGATACATGACAAAAAATACTGTCTGCTTAAATGATAGATATTTGCAAGAGGTAGATGATTCTGGGAAAAGAAAATAATATAGAGTTCTATTAACCTCAAAAGTTTTATAGTTTAGTGCAAATATATCAATGCAATTTAAAAGTATCACCCATTATGCAAGCCTGTATTATATTTTAGAAAATATAGACTGATGATAAATAGATAAATGATCAATAGGTAAATGATAGGTGATAGACATATTACCATTTCTTTAGGTTCAAAAAATACACACTGACACATGTTAAAAATAAAACAAAACTCTAATGCATGAAGAGTTCTTAAGAGAACATCAAGTACCTACATATAACACATATAATATATATAATAGAATTTTATCAATGAATCATATTTTTGGTGTTACCCGATTCCATAACCAGAGAAGAACAAAACCAAAACAGAACACTTCAGGCCACCCTTCCAAATAAACATAGATGCAAAAATCCTCAATGAGACATTCTGACAAACAGAATGTAGCAAATAATGAAGAAGACTGCACACCATAATGAAGTGGGATTCATACCAGTGATATAGAGAGGATTCATCATGCAAAAATCAATAAATATAACACAACATATTAACAGAACCAAAGACAAAAATCACATGATCATTTCAATAGATGCAGAAAAATCACTTGAAAAAAATCAACGCCAATTCATGATAAAAAACCATACAGACAATTAGAGTAAATGGCCTTTACCTTAATCTGACCAAAGCCATCTATGAGAAACCAACAGCTAACACCATACTAAGTGGAAAAAAAATGGAAAGCTTTCACTTTAAAATCAGGAACAAGTCCACTATCACCACTCCCACTCATTATAGTTGTGGAAATATTACAATATAATTGTGGAAATATTAGCCAGAAAAATTGAGCAAGACAAAGAAACAAAAGTAATAAGGATATGAATGTAAGAAGTTAAATTGTTATTTGCAGATGATATAATAGTCTATATAGAAGATCCCCAAAACTCCACCACAAGACAGCTTTAGCTCATCACAGCTACCAGGATCCCTATAAACATTACTGTGGGAAGACACAGAAACCAGAAGCTTCTGGGATCCAAGTGAAAAACAACACAGGAAGGCCCAGAGACTGGCCTCTCCCATCATGGCTGCTGGAATTTGGAATGTCAGCCACACAGCAGTACCCCCAGCCAAGGTGCACCAGGCTGAGAGGTGGGACTAGTGGCATGAAATTGTCAGAAGCAAAAGTAGTGATATAAGCAGGTGGTAAGGTAAATGAACCAGAGTTGTGTTGGGAACAAAGACATATAGAATAAAAGCAGGTGGGTGGAGATTCCCTTTTTCTCTCTTTTTTTCCTTTTTCTTATCTTTTTTTTCTCTTTCCTAAATGGCTGAGGAGAAATTCAGTCACAGAAATTAATACTATCTCCCAAATTTAGAGACCAAGTTCACAAATTCCTTGCTTGCTCCTGAATTCTTTATCTTCTGCCTTCTTCAACAGTTTCCCAAAGCTTGCATGATCATCCTTTGTCCTCCATCCTGGCTTTTCTTTCTTTTCAATTATCTATGTTTTATCCACTATCTTTCTTAAACATCACCACCATAGAGTAAAACCACTCTACCAAGGGGAAACATTTTTCAAACAAGCCCACAATTTATCTTTGGTTCTGTAATATAATTGTAGATTTTGTTTCTATGGTTAAAGTTACAAAACTAATAGTTACTACAGTTTGTCAGTTTCTAAACTGTGCTTGATACTATTGTTATTGCTAATGATGCTACTCTAGCTAGGATGCCATATCTTTTAATCAATTGTTCTCATTTCTGTAACAACATTGGGAAATTTTGAGGAAACAACATCATCATAGCTCCACACCAAGGAACTAGGCACTGAGCCGAACAGATACAAACCTCCTACTCTTCAGTAATTGGGAGGGTTGGATCTTGGGACAGACTCAAACCAAGAATCTCCTACACAGAGAAGACATTGACAGAACAAACCTTGACTAGAGAGGTCTTGATACTTGTGATAAAGCTACCTATTGCAAAAACTTACAGGGAGCAACATGGAAATGCAATAAAAACTTTTGAAGTAGAAAATGACAAGACATAGGAGCAAAATGAAACTTAAGACTTCCAACCCATACAGAATAAGTCTAGGAGGCAATGAGATAGAGAAAAATGGAAGACACATACCTGACATTTGTGAAATGATAGCAATTGAAGAAAAGAATCAAATCCATTAGGCTACCCAGGAAATTAGGTTAGAAATAACCTCTCAGGTAAGAAAACAAAGAACATTTACAAAGGAATTGCTCAGCAAATCTAAAGTAAATATAGACTAAAAAATAGAAAATGATTAGAGAAGGATGGAAACCATAAATAATCAATATAGGAAATAGAATTCATGAAATGGATTCAATCAGATATCCAGGAAATTAAAAACTCCACTGAAACCTGGAAAAACTACTTGAATGAAACTGAAGACAGACTTCCAAATCTTGAAGACAGTATTTTAGCTAGCAGTCATGGAAGGAAAGATCTCCTGAAAATATAAAAAAATTAAGAAATAACAATTCAACAGCTGCAAGATGATGAAAGGAAAAATAATACAATAATTGGTATCAAAGAAAAAGCAAGAGTCAACCAAGTGACATAAAAAATATTATTTGCAGAAGTAATAGCAGAAAATTTCCTAAGCATGAGGAAAGAATCTGACACACAAAAATTAAGACATATATACTCATAACCAAAATAAATCTATACACAGACATATAATAATCAAAATACCAGAAATTATGCAAAAGAATGCAATATTTAAAGCTGTTAAAGAAAATAATTATATATCACCTAAACAGGAAAGCCCATCAGAATCATGGCAGATGGCTCAACACAAACTGAGCTTGGAGTGAAGTATTTCAAGTCCTGAAAGAAAACAACTTTCAACACTGATTCATGTACCCTGAAAAACTGTCTTTCAAAATTAATGGAGAAACAAGATACTTTCCATGACAAAGAACAACTGAGGAAACTGACCACCAGAACATTACAAAGTGTATTGAAAGATACACTAGACGAAGATAAAAATGACCACAATTCCAAGAACAACAACAGAAAGAAACCACCAGGCAGGGCAAAGAATTAACCAGAGAGGAAAATTAGGAAACCAACAGCAGGAAAATAACAAAGACAAAGATAAGTCAATACATGTTAGTTGTAACCACCAATATAAATGGCCTGAATTGACCAATCAAAAGAAACAGACTGGCAGGATAAAACCAGAAACAAGATACAATAGCATTCTGTAAACAAGAAACATATTTAACTCAAAAATATTCATAGGTAGAAAGTAAAAGGATGAAAAACATTAATCCATACAATAGGAACCCACAAAAAAGCAGGGGTAGTTCTGTTTGTGGGAAGTGTGAACTTCAATCAAGATCAATCAAAGGAGACAAAGAAGTCACTGCATACTTGTTAGGGAAATCTTTGAGAGGAGGAAATAATAATCATAAATATGTATGCACTAAATTCTGGAGCATTCAATTTTATAAGACAAACATTGACTAGCATGAAAAAAACAAATGAGCAATACAATTGTAATTGGAAACTTAATACCCCACTGTCACAAATAGATAGATAAACCAGACCAAAAAACAAGCAAAGAAAAATGAGAATTAAACCAAACATAAGAAAAAATTGAGTTAGTAGATATTTACAGTGTTTCACCTAACATCAGAACATACATTCTTCTCAGCTGCACACAGGGAATTCTCTAAAATTGACCATGTAATATCCCACAGAACATGCTTAAGTAGATGCAAAGGAGTTGAAATTATCCCATGCATGTTACCTGACTGTAGTGCCATGAAATTGAAAATTAGTGGCAAAAGAAACCACAGAAACTCCATAAACATGTGGAAGTTAAATAACACCCTGCTGAACAACCAATGGGTCACAGACAAAATCAAAGAAGAAATTAAATGATATGTAAAATAAAATGAAAATACAAATACAACATATCAGAACCTGTGAGATGTCATGAAATCAGTCCCAAGAGAGAAATTTATAAATTTAGAGGGGTGAATTCTTACATCAAGAAAACAACAAGTGTGAATAAACTACTTAATGTGGTACCTTAAGAGTCTAGAAAAAGAAGAGAGAGTCAAGCTCAAATACAGCAGAAGGGAAGAAATGATAATGATCAGAGCAGAAATTAATGTGATTGAGACTAATAAAACAATACAAAGAATGAATCAAAGAGTTGGTTCTTTCAAACTGTAAATAAAAGTGAGAAATCCTTAGCCAAACTTATCAAAAAAAGAAGGAAAAAGAGTCAAAATCAAGCAATGAGGAATGAAAATGGTCAAATTATTACAGATCCTATGGAAATTCAGAAGCTCATCAATACCTACTTCAAAAATCTTTACTCAGATAGAATGGAAAACAGAAGAAATGGAGAGATTCCTAGAAGAGTATGAATTACCAAAGCTGAATCAAGAAGACATAAAAATTCCAAATATTCAATACCCATCAGTGAAATTGAAAATGTAATTAAAAACTTACCAACAAAGAAAAGCCTATGTACTGATGGATTCGCTGCTGAATTCTACATCAAATTTAGAGAAGATTTAATGTCAATATTCCTCAAACTGTTTAATAAAATTGAAAGGGAAGCAATACTTCCTAAATCATTTCTGAAGGAAAGTATTACTCTGACACCAAAACCAGAGAAAGACCCAACCAAAAAAAGAGAACTATAGGAAATCTCCCTAAAGAACACAGATGCAAAAATCCACAATAAAATGCCAGAAAAAGAATGTACCATATAATAAAGAAATTTATACTCTATGACTAAGTGGGATTCATCCTAGGAATACTGGAGTGTTTGACATATGCAAATCAATAAACATAATACACCATATCAACAGACCCAAAGTGAAAAATTGCATGATCGTCTCAAGAGAAAAATCAAACAGTGTGAGAGGCTGGGGTCTCTTGTAATATTTGAAGACATGAAAAGAGGTTCAGGCAGTGACTGTGATTTTCTTGCAAATATCTTGTCCTGAGTCTCTCAGCAAATAGTGGACTTTCAGGAGCACCTGCAGTGTGCTTATATATTTACTGTTGCAATTTTTACATCATTTTCCTCTGGCCCATAGGAGACCTTTAACTTTAGATAATAAGTTCAAAGGAAACCTACTGTGACCTTTTAGATCAGTAGGAATAATGGACCTTGCCTGAAAAGTTTTACTTTAGTCCTGAGGCCACCTGTGGAAAGCAGGATGGCTATGACCTGAATTCTTAGGTTGGGATGCTGACCCTTTCATTGCCACTGCAGATTTAGCACTTAGGTAGGTCCTTCAGTGCTGGGACTGGCTCATTACCATTAACTGAATTCTTTAATATCTGGGAATAAGGATTCTGGGAGACCTAGACTGTGCCCTGACTCTATCATGTGATTAGTCTATGGGTAGGTCTAGACTCTATAAATATACAGGCTGTGATTTGAGAGGCTCTTTAGGCCACCTTCAATGAGCTGTCAGATTCACATTGTGTTTCTCTGAGCATATCTGAAGGTGGATGGCACACAGGGTCTGCATCTTTAACACCACCAGATTCAGACTCCCTTCCACCAGAGAACTCCAAGCATTAAACTTGATGCCTGACACTATGTGCAAACCATCACTGTTTCATACTGTCCATACACTCTACCTAGATTCTCCCAGCCTAGATTTGAGCCTTCCATGAGCCTGCAGCTTGTACTCTTCTCCCAGGCTGGTGCTGTTCAAATTTTCATGCCACGGTCACTTCTAGCACTATCAGAGCTGGTATCTGTTAGTGCTACACTGAGCATGGTTGCAGCTACATGCTTAGAGGTACGGGAAAGGTAGAGTGCTTTCCAGTTAAACAGAGATAGTCAAGATAGCTTCCTACCAAATTCTTCCCTGCTCTATTTCTGGTTTTCTTGATCCTGTAGCTTCTAAGATAATTTCCCAATCAGACCCTGTCTAAATCTGGAGAGACAGGCTGGTACTTTTCATTACTGTCTTTCTTCTGTGGCTGCATTGAGATTTCCATTCTGCTCAGGCTGTATCTCCGTCCAGGAGCAGAGTCAGTGTTTAGAAGGAAATGTCTTTACAGCTACATTGAAAGCAGCTCCCCTCCCTTACTGAGCCAGGTTTTTCAGTGCCAGGGTGTATTGTATTATTTAATTCAGTTATGAGTTTAGATAGCATGATTTTAGAATTTCTCTAGAGCTAGCTAGAGATCTTGCTAGTTCTCTCAAGATACAGTCTCATGATGTTCTATGATACTCCTGTCTCCTCACAAAGCCTCTTACTTTGGTTCATTATTTCTAACGAACTCATGACCCCACTGTCACCTGAAATTCAGAAATATTGTTTTGATATTTTTGTTTTTTATTTTATTTTAAAGTGAATACAACACAATAAAAGCAATCAAAGCAAACCATGAAATCAACAATCATTGCCATAATGCCTTTTGATGTCTTCATGAAAGCTGCAGATAATTTCAGACAGAAGAGAATAGAATAGAAACAATAAAAACAAAACAATGAATGCAATAAAGAACTCCAAAACAAGCCAACAGTAAATTAAAAATTGCTACAATAATATATCTTATTATCTTGGAAATAGCTGCTCCTGTCATAGGATTTAACAAAATCAAACAAAACAAATAAAACCCAAATCAATGAAACAATGGAAATGATATAGGACTTCAAAACAAGACCATAGGGAACCAGCAATGGCTAGATCCCTCAGAAACAGATCCCCCCCAGATGCCACATTGCATACTGCTATCCTCTGACCACTGGTCAGACCACTGGCCCTAGACATGCAATGTCAGTGAAACACCGAAGCACCACAGGCATCCAGTTGCATTTCACCTCCATAGCTATCATCACAACCTGTGTTTCTTTGGATAATCAGATGCTTGGTGGGAGGTAGAATTGATACTTTTTCTTTGCCAGCTCGCACATGGGAAGTGCACACAGGAAGTGCACACAGGAGTCTGGCTGTTCCCAGTCTACCACCAGGCTATGCATGGTGCTGGATCCCAGACTGGCTTGCTTCTTGGTGTGCCCTTGTTCTCTTTTCTCAGTCTGTGAATGGCACTGACTCATGGGGAAAGGTTTGGGTCTGGCTATTCCCAGTCTGGTGGTGGTCCAGGCATTGCACTAATTCCTAGATTGGGATAGCTTCCTGGTGTAGCCTTGTTCTTTTTCCCCAGTCCAAGAATGGCACTGATTCATGAGGAAAGTCTTGGATCTGGCAGTTTGTTTTGATCTTTTTGTGAGAAACCTCTATCCTATTTTTCTTTTGAATGTGCCAATTTATTATTTATTTCACAGGGTCTTACTATGCAGTTCAGGCAGTTCTTGAGCTCACTGTGTAGCATAGGCTGGTCTGGAACTTGCAATGATCCTTCTGCTTCAGCCTCCTCAGTCAATTTACATTCTTAATGGCACTGCACAAGGCAGTACTTTTTTGCTACATTCTATCCAACAATTTTTTTATGTCATTTTATAAAAAAAATTATGCCTCTACCTGCTGCTTGCTGCCACCAGAAAACTCCTTCCTGTGGGAAGCCAGCATGGACAGAGAGAGCCAGCAGATATACCTCCACATACTGGGCACCATCATCAGAAAGCTCCATCCTGCAGGTAGTCAGCATGGGCAGAGAAAGCTAGCAGATCCATCTCTGCTTGCTGGCTGCCAATAATCTAAGACTTTTTTCTTCCATCTCTGTCTGCTGGCTGCCACCACCAGAAGGCTTCTTCTTGTTGGCATATAGCCTAGGCAAAGAGAGGCAACGGATCCACCTTGTCTGCTGGCTGCTGCCACAAGGAGGCTGTTTTCTGTGGGCAGCCAGCAGGAGCAGGGACAGGCAGCCAACTAAGGACCATGCACCTATAGGCAAACACTGGAGGCCCTTGGTATCTTTGGGCAGCCATCACCCACCGGAAGAATCAGACAAAACCCCCTCCCCCACATGTCTGCCACCATCATGGGAGTCCTGGTGTAAACACACACACTGAGAGAAACAGCCATCCCACCACCACACACCTCTGGTGATTAGAGAAGCCCCAGTATAGCTGCACAGGTCTGGAAAAGCCTACCCCATGCCTTACTACCTCCCTGTAAATCTGGGATCAGAGGAACTCAGATGCCTGTCCCATTTCCCTGCACCGAGGAGAAACCAAAATGGGAAGCTTGTTGGGAGGAACCCCAGAGAATGTAAAGATAAAGGAAGAAAAGGCAATCTCAGATGTCCAGCCCCACAGAAAATTTGGGAGGTACAGTGATAGAAGACAATAGAAGTCACACAGCTGAACTCTCTCAGAGGATAGCAACTGAAGTACAAAAACAACTTTATGAGATTGTAAAAGCAATCAAATCTGAAATAATGTCTCAAGTAAAAGAAGAAATCACAAAAATAATGAAAGAATTACTTAGCATATCTAAAGAAGGCATACATTAAAAAAAGAAGCATGAGAAAGTGATGGAAATCTTGAATGAATAATATAGAAAAGAATAACAATGCATGAAACAGAGTCAAAGGGATATCCAGGAAATTAAAAAGTCAATCAAAAGCTGGAAAAACCACTTGAAAGAGACTGAAGATAGACATTCAAACTTTGAAGACAGGATTGCTGCTAGTGATCATGAAAGGAAAGATCTCTTAAAAATAAGGAATCAGGAAATAACAATTCAATGGCTTCAAATGACAAAAAGAAGCATAATTTAAGAGTGATAGGTATCAGTGAAGAAGCAGAGGTCAACATAAATGAAATCAAAGGGTTATTTATAGAAGTAATAGCAGGAACTTCCCAAACATCAGAAAAGGTTCTGCCATGCAGATAAGTGAGGCATATAGAACTCCAACTAGCCATAGTCAAATTCTACACTCAGATGTATAATAATCAAGATCCCAGAAATTCAGCACAAGAACAGAATATTAAAAGTTGTTGGAGAAAAGAAACAGATCACCTATAAAGGCAAACCTATCAGAATCATGGCAGACTTTTCAACACAAGCCATCAAGTCAAGAAGAGTTTGAAGTGTTTCAAATCCTGAAAGAAAACAGCTTCCAACCCAGATTGTTTTACCCTGAAAAACTATCTTTCACAATTGATGGAAAAATAAGATACTTCCATGATAAAGAACAACTGAAGGAATTCATGACTACCAAACTAACCCTACAGAGAGTGCTAAAGGATATTCTAGAGAGAGATAAAGATGACCATGGTTCCAGGAACAGCAGAAGAGAAGGATAGCTAGACAAGACAGACAATGGAATGAAGGGGGAAAGTGGAGGGCCAGCAACAGGAGGACAGCATGGCAGAGACTTACCAATGTATACTGGTTGCAACCATTAGCATAGATGACCTCAGTTCAGCAATAAAAAGAAACACAGGGAGAGTGGATCAAGAAACAAGATCCATCAATATACTATATATAAGAAACACATTTAACTGGAAAGGGAATTCATAGACTGAAAATCAAAAGAAAGAAAACAGTTATTTCATGGTATAAGAGACCAGAAAAAAGGCAAAGGCAACTTGCCCATCAACCACAGAATGGATAGGAAAGATATGATATTCTCATACAATGGAAAGCTACCCAGCTATAAAGTAGAATAATCTCAAGACACTTGTAGGTAAGTGGATGTAACTGGAGATCATGTTCATAGGCAAAACAGTTTCAACTCATACAGGTGAACCATCACATAAAAAACCAGAAGGAATTAATGGGATCCAAAAAGCACAAAAGATATTGTAAAAGTGATAGGGGAGAAAATGCCTGGGAGAAATTACTACTGTTAATTTCTTATTGTCTTGTCTTGAACTCTTATACTGTGTTCACAATTGTGTTGGCTTTCTTCTGTATTGTTTTGCTAGATTTTACTTTGTTGTATGATACAGGCAGCTATTTTGAACATAATGGGATGCATTATGGTAATCATGGATGGTTTTCTATTACCTTGTTGAAGTCCATAATGCTTTTTTTCATTTGTTTAATTGGTTCTGTTCTTTTTTTTGTTTTATTTTATTATGTGTTACGGTATTAACAGCTATTTTGAAGAAAAATGAAACACTATGGTAGCCACTGCTGATTTCCTATCATCTTGTTTTGAAATCTTATAATGCTTTTATTCCTTTGTTTTGATTGGTTCTATTTTGTTGTATTTTATTATGTATGATAGTATGGACAACTGTTCTGAAGAAAATGAGATATTATAGTAACCATTGTGCATTTCCTGTTATCCAGTTTTAAAGTCCTGTAATACTTTCATTCTTTTGATTGGTTTTATACTATTTTGTCATGTTTAATTATGTGTGAAACATAGACGTATTTCTAAGAAAACAGGAGACACCATGGTAAAAAATGATATTCCCAGATGTTAGCTGTTAGCACAGTATGCCATTGTGCTTTCCCTGAAGATAAGTAATATTGAACACTTATTCATGTAATCATTAGTCACTTATGTCTTCCTGGGAAAATATTATTTACATTCTTTATTATTTATAATAGATTATTATTTTGCTGTACCGTTGTAACAATTGAATGTTTTATATAGTAATGTATTATGAGATGTAGTTTGCAACTTTTTTTCACTTTGTAATTTCCCTTTTTATTTGGCTAAATGGCTCCATTTTTATACAGAAAGTTTTAATTTGCTGCAATTCCACTAGTTGATTTTTTTGTTTCTGTTTTATGGGTTTTTGGTTGTGCCATATATGTTATTTTAATGGATTTAGGTCTTCTTTGATTTTGGGAAAATAAGGTGTTATATATCCAATTTTTTTGAATGCCAATTTCCACCTACATCATTCATTGAAGAGATTACTGTTCATTCTGCATACTTGGCACACTCAAATATTAGATGATATATGTGTGTGGGTTTAATTTTGAACTTGACTATATTTTCTTCTAAAAATCTGAGTTATTGCTTTTATTTCTTTTTTTTTTTTGGTACCAGGGATCAAACTCACAATTTCACACTTGCTAAGCGGGTGCTTATGCCACTGAACTAAATCCTCAGTCCTTCATTGTTTGTTTTAAAGCCAATCCTGTGCCATTTCTATTACCAAAACTTTGTAAGTACTTTGCATTTAGCAAGTTTAATTAATTGTTGTTCTTATTTTGAAAAATGTTTCATCTATATTAAGTCTTTTGTAGAGCAATATGGTTTTTAGGTTTTCAAAAAATGTTATTTCTATGACAAACTCCACTGAAAATTTGACTGGGATTTATTAAACTTATAGGTCATTTTGAGTAATATGGACATTTTTAATAATAGACATGTTGCAGTTAGACTCCATATAGGTGTGTGACCACAGACAACATTCTGCAATATCACACCTTGTGCTTTAAATTTCTGTTCCTATAAATTACCCAGGAAGCCTGCATTGGCTGAGTCACCATGCACTCACTCTCTTTCTCTCCCCTAGAGGACAAATACTCATAAAGACAAGTGTACACACATGAAGATGTTGCACAGTATTACCATTTAGACTTCCAAAAGAGGTAGATCAATGCTCAATGAATCAACCTGTCATATTTTTTTTAGATTTTGATGAAAATCTTTTAGCAATTAGCAATAAGGATAATTTGAAATTACATTTACTATTAAAGTTAAACATTAATATGCAAGTAGACAACAAGTTAGCTTGTTTTTTTTAAAAAATTTTTAAAGAGAATAAAACAAAAGAGGACAGATCTAAACAGATCATAACAGAACAATGTAAGCAACACAGCACTTCACAACAAGACAATTGGATATTAACAGTAGCTATCATAATGTCTCTTTCTTTGAAATAGCTCAGCTTAGCTTTACAAACAATAATGTTAAACATAACAAAATAGAATAAAACCACTCAAGAGAATGAAAGTATTGCAAGGCATTCTAAACCAAATAACCAAAGATAGACAATGGCTACTATATTATCTCATTTTCCATAAAAAAATTTTATACTATCATACATATTAAAATCCAATAAGACACAACATGATAGAACCAATGGTAAAAGTAAAACAAGAGCATGGTAGGATGTCAGAGCAAGATGATATCAAATCAACAATGGCTGCCATACTGTCTTTTCTTCAAAGTAACTATTCATACCATCACATATATTAAGATCAAACAAAACAGAATAAAACCATTCCAACCAATGAATGAAAATGTAAGGCTTCAAAACAATATAATGGTGAACCATGATTACCATAAAATCTTCTGTACTCTTACCATTTCTTACACTAGGGAGACTATACGGTATTTATACATGTGAGTTTGATTTATTTCAATTATGAGTATGGTCTCAAGTTGCATCCATTTATTTGGATGCAAATAAATACCTCAATGTGGTTATTCTTTATAGCTGAATAGTACTCCATTGGATAAAAGTACCACAATTTTTTTTATACATTCCTTGGTTGATGGGCACTGAGATTGTTTCCAAGATCTGGCTATTACAAATTGTGCCACTATAAACACGGGTGCACATATATCACTGTGGTAAGGTGTTTTCAGTACTTGTGGGAATATGCCTAAGAGTAGAATACCTGGGTCAAATGTGACTTCCAACCCCAGCTTTCTGAGGAATCTCCAAATTGACCTCCACAGTGGTTTCACAAGTCTACACTCCCACCAACAGTGTAGAAGAGTTCCTTTTTCCCCACAGCCTCTCCAGCATTTGTTGTTGCTAGTTTTGTTGATCCTAGCCATTCTTTCTGGAGTGAGATAGAATCTCAGTGTGGTTTTAATTTGCATTTCTCTAATGACCAAAGATGATGAACATTTTTTCATGTATTTATTTGCCATTCATATTTCTTCATATGAGAACTGTGTGTTCATCTTGGATGCCCATTTTTGGATTGAGTCTTTGAGTTTTGGGGGTCTGATTTTTTTTTAATTCTTTATAAGTTATAGACAGAAATCCTTTGTCTGAGGAACAGTTCACTAAGATTTTTCCCAGTTTGTGGGTTTTCTTTTCACTCTGCTGGAGATTACTTTGGACATGCAGAAACTCTTTAATAAGAAGTGATCCCAGTTATTGATTCTGGGAAGTGTTTTCTGTGCAATTTGGTTCTTGTTCATGAGTTCTCTACCAACCCCTATGTCTTCAAGATTTTTACCTACTTTATCTTCCAACAAATTAAGTGTTTCTGTTTTAATATTCAGACCTTTGATCCATTTAGATTTTAGTTTAGTACACGGTGATACGCATGGGTCTAATTTTAAGCTTCAGCATATGGAAAGCCAGTTTTTCCAGCACCATTTATTAAAGAGACTATCATTCTTCCAGTGAACATGTTTGGCCGTTTTATCAAAGATACAGTAGTTCAGTGTGTTTATAGTTGTATATTTAGTCTATTCCATTGATCCTCAGGTCTGTTTTTATTCCAGTACCATGTTGATTTTATTACTGTAGCTTTGTAATATAACTTCAAGTCAGGGATTGTGATGCCTCCTGCCTTGGCTTTGCTGCTTAGAATTGCCTTTGCTATTCTAGATCACTTCTGGTTCCAGATGAATTTTAGGAGTGATTTCTCTAGCTCTATGAGGTATGTTAGTGGTATTTTCATTGGCATTGCATTGAATCTATATAAAAATTTTAGGGAGAATGGCCATTTTCACAATATTTTTTCTTCCTATCCATGAACAAGGGATGTCTTTCCATTTTCTGAGGTCCTCTTCAATTTCTTTTTTCAGGGTATTATAATTTTCCCCATACAACTTTGTTACATCTTTTCATAGATTAATTCCTAAGTATTTCAAATTTTGGATGCTAGTGTGAAGGGTGTGGCTTCTCTTATTTTTCTCTAAGTGATTTTGCTGTTAGTGTATAACAATGTTATTGATTTTTGAGCATTGACTTTGTATCCAGCTACATTGCTGAATTTATTATATCTAGGAGTCTTTCAATGGAATTTTGCGGGTCATCTATGTAGAGTATCATGTCATCTGCAAATAATGATAATTTAACTTCTTCTTTTCCTATCTTTACTCTTTTATTTCTCTCTCTTGTCAATTTATGTGTACTGAACCATCCCTGTATGCCTGGGATGAATCCCACTTGGTCATGGTGTACAATCTTCTTGATAATTTTCTGCATTCTGTTTGCCAATATTTTATTTAGAATGTTTGCATCTATGTTTATTAGTGAGATTGGCCTGTAGTTCTCTTTTTTAGTTTGGTCTTTCTCAGGTTTTGGTACTCGAGTGATATTTGCTTCCAGGAATGAGTTAGGGAGAATTGCTTCCCTTCAATTTCATTTAAGAGTTTGCAGAGTGTCAGTATTGAGTCTTCTTTGTATTTCTTGTAGAATTCCACAGTGAATCCGTCTGGGCTTGGGCTCTTCTTTGATGGTAGGGACTTGATTACATTTTCAATTTCATTAATAGAAATTGGCTTATTCAGCAGTTTTACATCTTCTTGATACAGCTTTGGTGGTTCATATGTTTCTGGGAATCTGTCCATTTCTTCTGTGTTATCGAACCTATGAGAGTAGAAGTTTTCAAAATAGGTGTTGATGATCTGTATTTCCTCAGAGTTGGTAGTGATTTCACTTTTTCATTCTATATTGCATGAATTTGAGACTTTTCTTTCCTTTTTTAATTAGGTTGGCTAGGGGCTTATCAATTTTATTTATTCTTTCAAAGAACCAAGTCTTTGATTCATTGATTCTTTGTATTGTTTTCTTAGTCTCTATTGCATTAATTTCTGCTCTGATCTTTATAATTTCCTCCCTCCTTTTGATTTTGGGCTTGGCTTGCTCTTCTTTTCTAGCTGTTTGAAGTGTAGTATCAGGTTGTTTATTTATGTTCGTTCTGTTTGCCTAATGTGGAAACTCAGTGCAATAAATTTTCCTCTAAGTACTGCTTTCATTGCATCCCACAGATTATGCTAAGTTGTATTTGTATTTTCATTTGCTTGTAGATATTGTTTAATTTTTTCTTTAATTTCCTTTTTGACCCTTTGTTGCTCAAGTGTATTATTCAATTTTCATGTGTTTGTGGGGTTTTTGCACTTTTTGTATCATTAATTTCCAGTTTCATGGTGCTATGATCTGATAACATGCATGGGATAATTTCAATTCTTTTGCATTTACTTAAATATGTTCTGTGGGTTAGTATATGGTCTATTTTAGAGAATGTCCCATGTATTTCTGAGAAAAATTTACATTCTGATGTTGTTGGATGGAACACTCTGTATGAGTCTATCAAGTCCATTTGGTCACAGGTGTGATTCAGTTCCAATATTTCTTTGCTGATTTTCTGTCTAGTTGATCTGTCTCTTTGTGTCAATGGCATATTAAGGTCTCCTGTTATAATTGTGTTATTGCTAATTTGATTTTTCATTTTTGTTAATTCTTGCTTTGTATAGCTGGGTGCTCTGGAATTTTGTGCATATATATTTAAGATTATTATCTCTTCCTCTTGAAGTTTTCCCCTAACTAGTATGTAATGATCTTTATTTCTTTGGACTTTTTGATTTGAAGTTCACATGGTCTGAGAACAGAATAGCAACCCCTGTTTTTTTTTAATTTCCTCTTGCATGAAGTATTGTTTTCCATCCCTGGACTTTCAGTTTATGAATTTCCTTTTGGGTTAGATGGGTTTCTTCTAGACAGCATATGGTTGGATTTCTTGATCCATTCTTCCAGTCTGTTTCTTTTATTTGGTGAATGGAGGCCATTTACATTAATGGTTATAACTGTCATATATTGGTTTATTGTTGACATGTTATCTTCTACTGTTGTATCTTTATCTTTCCCTTCTGTTTAATTGTATTTCTTGATTAGTTGTTTTTTTCCTATGTATATCTAGAATGTCTTTGAGTATTCTTTGCAGGGTTTATTTGGTGATCATGAAGTTCTCCAGCTGTTCTTTATCATGGAAGCATCTTATTTCTCCATCCATTTTGAAGGACAGTTTTTCAGGGTACAACAGTCTGGGTTGGAAGTTGTTTTCCTTTAGGATCTGAAATATTTCACTCCATGCCCTTCTTGACTTCACTGTTTGTGTTAAGAAGTCTGCTGTGATTCTAATAGGTTTTCCTTTATAGGTGATCTGTATTTTCTCTCTAACAGCTTTTAATGCTCTGTTCTTATGTTAGATTTTTGGGATGGTGATTATATGTCTGGGTGTAGTTTTATTTTGGTTATGACTCTTTGGATTTCTATATGCTTCACTAATCTGAATATCAATTTCCATTCTTGTGTTTCAAGTGTTCAGCTGTTACTTTTGTAAATAGCCTCTTCATATCATTTTTGTTCTTTTTCATTTATCCCTGTTAACCTTATGTTGTTTTTCTTTGCATCATCTTGCAACTATTGAATTGTTATTTCCTGATTCCTGTTATTTTTAAAAGATCTTTCCTTTCCTGTTCACTAGCTGAAATCTTAGCTTCCATGACTGAAATTCTATCTTCATTTTTGTTGAGGCAGTTTTGGCAATTTACAATAGAATTTTTGATTTCCTGTATATCTCTTTGAATCTGCTTTATGTATTCTGCTTGTTTCTTATACTGTTCATTCAGGGATTCTATCTGTTGGCTTTGTTCCTCTAATTTTTTAGCTATGTCTTCTTTAGATGCATTTACTATTTCTTTAACTACTTTTATCATTTCTTCTTTTACCTGGGAGATTATTTCTAATTTGAGTTCCTTTATAGCTTCCCATACTTGCTTCTTTATTTCAGTTGATATCATTTCAGTTATTTCAGGTATATGACTAGTATTTTCTTCTATGTATGTGGCTCCCAGGCTTTCTTGGGATGGGCTGGACATTTGAGATTGCATTTTGGTCTTTTGTTTTGTCATTTTCCTATATTTCCATGTTTCAAGTGATGTTCCAAAACTTTCCTGGAGCATGTTGGGAATCACCTCCTGCACCCTCTGCTCCTGGGACTCATGGGTCTTGGCTCCCCTGGTTAAATGAAGGTCACTGGGTGTGGTCCACTCAAGCCTGTGAAGCCTTTCAGGGCTAGTCCAGTGTCCTAGGGGGCTGGATAGGCACCCCAGAATGGGAGTGATGTCCCAAACTCCCCATAGCCAAGGCTAGTGAGCTGGAACTTCCCTTGCCCTTGCACCACACTACACAGTTATATCCTTTAGAGCACTTTCTTTTCCTCTCTTTTTTTACAATAACAATTACTCATTTTGGGTTTTATTACTCCTACATTTTTTATTGCTTTTTTTTTTGAAGAGACTAAAACCAAATGTGACAAAGCAAAATAGAGTCAGTCAAAACAAAAGGATGGACTTAGTATATGATGTAAAAACAAAGTAAAAAGTAATTAACAATGGTTACAATAATGCCTCTTGTTATTTTCAAAAGAATTGGCCATATCATCAGGTATAATAAAACAATAAAACAGAACAGTACAGAACAAAACCAATAAAAATGAAACATTGGAGACATTACAAGACTACAAAAGAAGATAATAGTCAAACCAGAATGGGTATCATAGTGAATCTTATTGTCTTCAAAGTAGTTGCCTATACCCTCAGACTTGATACTATAAAAAAAATAGGATTGAGTAAAATCAGTCAAAACAAGACAATGAAAGAAATACAGGGCTTCAAATCAAGTTAATAGGAATAAAAAATGGTTATCATAATATATCCTGTTATCTTTAGAATAGCTCTCCATGCCATCAATCTAATACAAGAAGACAAACTGGAATAGAATAAAACCAAACTAAACAGAATGATGAAAACAATTTGGGTTTTAAACCATGATAAAAGAGGAACAATGGCCACTACCTTCCATTTTTAGACAATTCCTCCCCTTTCACTTTCACAGTGAAATGCATTGTACATTTTGCATCCCACTAACTCCTTTAGTGTTTAGATTAGGGAGGCAGCTCACTATTCACCTAAGTGATTCTGAACCTTTTTACCTCTGAGAATGATCTCAAGTTGTATCCATTTACCTAAAAGAGCCTCAAGGTTTTCTTTCTTTATAGCTGAGTAGTTTTCCATTGTATAAAAGTGTTATGGCTTTTTAGCTAATCCTCAGCTGATGGGCAAGCTACCCCCACTTTTATCTGGTTCCCTGTAACACAGAACATTGTTTTCTCATCTTTGACTTTCAGTTTATACATCCTCTTTTGGGTTAATTGTATTTCTTATATAGAGAATATTGGTAGAGCTTATCTCTTGATCCACTCTGCCTGTGTTTCTCTTTATTGGTGAATCGAGGCCATCCATATTAGTGATTTCTTCCCTTTTTCTTGAAATACATTATCCTTTGACTAAAAAATTATGAACATATAAAATTTGATTTTTAATTGTCAGTCTGCTTGAATAACTTTTCATTCTTCTATAGTGTTCTTAGAACTTTGGTTTATTTTGAATGAGATTTCTTGTATCTCACTTTATTTTTTGCAAACAATTGATTTCCAAATAGGAATACTTTTTAAGTTACAAAGTCATTTTCAAGTTACCCAAGCCAAAACAACTGAAGTGTTTGAAATAACACATTGTAGTGATCAGAGGTTACTGTTATAATCTTATTTTTAATATTCCAGAAAAATTCTTACATTTTCTGCTTCACAAAAAGGTTATTCACTTTTGTTTATCTCCATGAACAACATATTTTATAGAAAATAATATCACTTAATTGGCTCTATGTAGACAGAGTAACAAAGAATAAAGATTGAATTGTTGATATATTTCTGATCAATGATTGCTATATGATAATTTTCCTAGAGTCAAAAATTGATATTATAATTCTATTACTTATTAATCAGTATTATTTGTCAATATATCAAAATTAGATAAAAGAAATTTAACATGGTGTTTTCTAGACAGTTTTACTTTCCTCAGAATGTAACACAATTTTTATGGCATAATATTTGAGTGATTTGAGGGGTTACCATATTATTTTGGTATATGTGTGTGTTTGTAATGTGTAATAATCAAGACAAAGAAATAACAATTTTAATATTTTCAATAATCAATTATTGTATGTATTGCAAATTTCATACTCTTTAGTCATTCTACAATACATCTTGATGAGCTGGATCAACTTTTAAGCATAACACACAGCAGAGCCTTGATAAATTCTGTCTGCCCACTGTACTCCAGTAAACAATGGGCAGATCTGAGAAGTCTGAAATCTTCTTCTCATTTTTAAAGGAAGAATATTCATCACTGAGTATACATAGGGGCCATCAGATATTTCAGGGAATGTGAAGAACATCTGCATCATAAAATAAGAGCTCTGAATTTTCAGATTACCAGCACATAGAAGCCCCATATTGACCTATTCTCCTGAAATATAAAGGAAGCCATTAGCCTTGTAAATAGATCTCTACCTCACTGGACTGGATCTGGATAACTGTCCTTTCATGTGTTTCAT
The DNA here is from genome assembly GCA_004027455.1 of Hydrochoerus hydrochaeris. Taxonomy (NCBI): domain Eukaryota; kingdom Metazoa; phylum Chordata; class Mammalia; order Rodentia; family Hydrochaeridae; genus Hydrochoerus; species Hydrochoerus hydrochaeris. The sequence goes on from PVLA01010290.1 coordinate 61,517, forward strand.
AGATGGGAAGCAAAGGGAACAGAAAGACTCACTGAAGCTGACCTAGTGATACTTTTTCTATTTAAATGTGTTATTTCATGAAAATTCTTATTGAGTTGGTGCAGTTCTCTTGAACTGAACAATACTCATTACACAGCATGGCACAACATGCAGAATGCCATTGCAGAGGTCTCAGGAAAAACTGGACACATTAACTCCCTATCAGTCCAATTATTTAACTACAGAATGACTAACAATTTAATGTTTTCATTAGTTTCTATAAGATGATATGTCAAGAAATATAAAAACAACAGTTTTATCAAATTTATTCCATACAAGAATCAACTGGTTAAAATGACATCTGCTCTAGAAACACTTGGGATAGTTAGAAGTAAACAAATGATGCTTGGGCTAAACTGTTAAGGGTTACTCAAAACAAACCTGTAACCATTATGAACAAGAAAAAACTTAGCCTTTGATCATTTGTTATGGCTTTAAATCAGGAATATATTTCTATCTAATTCACCTGCTACCACCGCCACTGATGACCTCCTTTAGTAGATTATGGCTCATGTTCTGCAACTCAGCCTTTGTTTTTTATTCCTCTATTTCTGATTCTGGGTCTTTCACACTTACTCCTTCCTCATATTGCTTTTTCTCAGTTGAATGAAGAATTTAAAAAATCCAAGGGACAGTGAGATGGAGTCAAGAGATCACTAGGGGTCCCTGATTCTCAAAAACAGTTAATTCTAAGCCAGGCTATATATATTACATATTTATGTTCATATATATGTATATGTATATATATATATATATGTCTAATATAATTTTCTCAGAGGTGAACAGTAATAGTTTAAGAATTTCAGTTCCATGGATTGAAAATAACAGTAAAAAAAAAATCTCTCATCTGCTAAATGAACTTTTCCTATTTTTAAGTTACCCACTGATAGTATTTTTTACAGTAGCTCAAAGAGTAGAAACAAATGTCTGAATTTTGAATTATTTTCAGTGTTCTGAAAACTGAGACATTTTAATAAAAAAAAATTAGGATTGAACCAATAAAATGAAAACCTAATGTTATTTTATCAATGAGAATTTCTTGAAACCATAGACTACAAACTATTATTTCTTTTCCCTTCTCTTTTAGCTCCTTCTTGATCATTGTCTCATGGGATATTTTATATTGGAAATTTCATACTCTTTAGTCATTCTACAATATTGTCAGTCTGCTTGAATAACTTTTCTGTGACTTATTATCCACCTTCATTAGGATCTAAGTAAGAATCATAGGAATGGGATTTTCTGGTAGCTGCTCCATTTCCTGCCCTGCAAACAAAGGAAAGTTCCTGTGAATCTTATACTCATTTGCACGTATTCTTGGCAGGTTTTATGGATTTGGACCATTAATGCAGATATGTAGTGAATTCTGCTCAGTGTCTTAATTTGCATTTCACTGATCTATGATGTTGAGAATCTTTTACATACTTATTTTCCAGATATACTCTTTATTTTGAGGTTTTATTACCAGTTTTTTTTCATATTTCAGTCACATTATGCATAAAAGGTGTCTGTTATATAGCAAAAATATTTATTAAATAATGGAACCATGAATAATCCAATTTATCAGTGTGTGGGAGAATAATACTTGTTTCAGCTTAAATAAATAAAAACCAAAGTTATGATTTTCTTCTTATATCTTTTTTTTCTAAACTTGTATTAGTATGTGTTTTCAGCACCCAATGATTCACTTGTCATGGGAAATTAATACATGTACATAACTTATATTTATTCTTTTTATCCCATCGCCTTCCTTTCTTACTTCTTCCCTTCATCTCCTTGTCTCCTTCCTTATTGCACAAGATGAATCTCCCATTTCCTATCATCTTAATTTTTTCTCTTCATCTATATTTTGAGTTTCTCATATAACAGAAATCATATGATGTTTAAACTTGTGTCTAATTTATTTCAATTAACGTTATGGTTTCAAGGTGCACACATTTTCCTACAAGTGTCTCAAGTTTTTTTTCTTTTATAGAGTAGTACTCAATCATGTGTAAATATCTTATTTTCTTTATCCATCCATCTGTAGATGGACAATCTCTTTACTGAGTAAATTTTAAAAACTTTCCAAGAAATAAAACATAGTCATAAAAATAGAAGCAATTATTTTTTAAAAACACTATAGCTTAAATAGCACATGATTTTTCATATGTAAGAAAATCAAAGTCAAAATTAACAAGCCAAGTAGAAGACAATAGGAAGTAAGAAGAAGATAAGAAATGGAGCACACGGGAGCAACAGGAGGCATAGGGAATGAAAGGAGGAGTTGTGATACACTATGTGCTCACCAACTTCACACAAGGAATGCAAGCTTTGTGAGTGATGCCAATGTACTACTAAAATTAAACTTAAGAAAGAAATAATATTATGGCCCCTGACAGATAAGTGCATGATTAGCAAGCAAACAAGGCATAACTGCTGAAATAAAATATGAAGTCCAGTGTGTTATAAATATATTATCATTATCCCTAGTGACATCAATTAAAAAAATAAATCATTTAAAAATTTTATCTTTTTAGGGTTGGGGATATAACTCAGAGGCACAGAACTTGCCTGGCAAGCACAAGGTCCTGAGTTTGATTGTTAAAAAAATTTAAAGCAGTTTTAGATTTGCTATAAATTGAGAAAAAATTGCAGAGCTTTCCTATGCAATATCTGTTCCCTCAGAGCCCAACATGCCTCCCAAATGGTACACTGTTTGGAATCTAAGAACTTAAATTGATACATTTTTAACATCTCACACCCATTTTACACATTTTGATTTGTTCTTTTGTTACATATTCTTTGGGCTTGTGAAAATGTATGATGACATATATCTACCTTTCTATTATCATTAAAGAGTTTTTTCACTGTGGAAAAATTCTCCATTGCTCACTTAGTTTCATCTCCATTGCTCAATGGGAGTGACTTTACTTTTTATTGTCTTCAGAGTTTTCTTTTCCAAAATGTCCTTTACTTGGAATTATACAGCAGGCCACCTCTCCAGAATGGTATATTTCTCTCAAAGGACAAACATTTATGTTTTCTTCATTCTCTTTATAACTTGATTATTCATTTCTGTCTATTGCTGTGACAATCCTTTGTTTAAATGCATCACATTTTATTCATTCACTTATGGGTGCATTGATTTTAGTTCCTGCCAGAGTCCAGCTGCGGCAGGGCTAGGGTTTCCCAAAGGTGGACAGGGAGTCGGCGAGTGAGAGACAGAAGACACTGCACACCAGTCTGTGAGTGAATCTGAATCCACTTTATTTTTTAGAAGCTGGAATATATATTTGCTAACCTTGGCAGCAACCCCCAGCCCCAAGCAGGAAGTGCCCCAGGCTTAGGGCCAGGCAGGAACAATCCTAAACAATAGGTTTTAATTAACCTCAACCCCAAGCAGGAAGCACCCCAGGCTCAGTAGGTGTTAATTAACTCTTTTCACCTTTGTAACATCTCAATC